>VWYI01015822.1:0-15087 GCA_013399455.1 Anthoscopus minutus | reverse complement strand
TGGCGGGGCCCGGGCGCGCCACACGCCGCTCCTCGAGAGGCCGCCTCAGGAAGGGGGGTGAGGAGGGGGAAGGAAAGGAGCCCGAGGTTACCTCTCCCGCCGCCGGGCTGGGCTGAGCCGAGCCACCGCCGCTGCCCGCCCGCGCCGGCCACGCCGCGCCCCTTCCTTCTCTTTCCTGTTCCGGGTATGGAGGTTCCAATGCAGGCGGGGCCGCCTCACGTGGGGCCCGGGCGGCCGTGGCTTCGCCGGCGCCCGGAGCTACCTCCGGAGCTTGTCCCGGTTTAGGGCAAATTTGGGAGGAAACTTCCAAAGGGGTCCCTTCAGTCACCCTAGCACATAGAATCAGCAGCAAGGAGGAGGTGGGTGGGGAGGAAGGCTGGAGGCAGAGAGGCTGCTTGCTTCAGAAAACAGTGAAATTTGGATTTAGTGTTTCGTTGGAGGTGTGAATAATCCCCAAAGAGTTAAAAGGATGAGAGTCAGAGAGGTCTTTCCCTTCCAGAAAACACGAGTCATTTAGGGCTGGCAATGGTGGTTTGGATGATGGCGCTGCGTGTGGAAGCATTCCTTGGAGACTTCGAAAGGGTTTTGTGCCAGTCTTAAAAAGAGTTACGTGTGTGGGCAGGCAAGGGCCGGAATTGGGCTGGCCGATCGTGAGCGAAGGGTGCGGGTAAATGGCAAGGGATGTCGGGTTTCCACAGCATCCACAAGGCCTTTATGGTGAGCGCTGTTTGGTCAAAGCTGTCATTATAATTAATGATCTGGCAAAGAATCATTATGTGCATGAGTGGACAAAGAGATAGTAAGAAGAGACTGAGATCGCCGTGGTGAAAGGCTTGAAACTTGCTAAAAACGTGTTGCTTTCTTCTGAAAAAACATATTGTATTTTTCAAATGTTGCTTTGCTGTAGCACTTAACTGGTCGTGAGCCCTTCACCACTGAGTCCCAGGCACAGGCTCTCTTACGCTTCCTGTTTCTTTCTCTGACGTTTCCGGAGTTTTTCTCTCTATCACCACATGATTAATATTACTGCTAAAGTGGGTGCAGTTGTGCTTACCCATGCCCGCTGCCTCTGGAATTTGGCCTCTTGTGTGATTAGTTGCCAAGGTTTTTCAGCTTGCTGGAGTGTGAAGGCAGCACTGAAACCTGCCCTAGTATCTGGTTCACTAATGACTTCTGAATGCTATGACAGTGACTTAAACTAACATCCAAACCATTCTCAGCCATCTTTATCCTGCTGCCTGCACTCCTGACAGTGCCACCTTGCTCACCAGTCAGGAGGTGACAGATGTCTCTTCTTTATGTCTAATACCTCCCACTCGCTGACTGAATTAAACCTCTTTGTTCTTGAGTTCAGCTGACTGAAGGACAGAAGGGAAGTATGCATTGTGAACTTCAGAAATAGAGAGCAACACATCAGAAGGTTAGGGATTTTGTTCCATGCACTCAATTTTGAAGTATTGAAAAAAATTCTGTGTCATTCAACCCTACTCTTTTTTTTGATTTTTTTTTTTTTTCTTTTCCTTCAAAGGAAGTGAGGGAGGCTTTAAATGCAGGAGTGGGTGGAGTTGGTGTGTTTGGATTTTTTTTTGTTTAATGCTAATTCATTCTGCATGAATACTTTTTACCAGGTGTCTTTCTGTTATTTCAGTAATACAACGTTTATGCCTAAGATGCTAACGTTAGGCATTTGTTTGTGGATTGTTTTCTTTTTTTTAATCTTTTGAAATTACAGCTGCTACATGATGCAGCCTTGTTTTCTAGCCTCTTGAATGAATCGACTGTCTCTGTTTCATTGTGTCAAATCTGGAGTTCCCCCTCACATCTTGTCAAGGTCATTTACAAGCCTAAGTGTCGAAGCCTAGGTTGCACAGAATTGGTCTTCAGTGCTCTCTGTCTTTTTTATTTAATTTGAGTAGTTATCACACATCAGCTAGCCAAAAAAAAATCCATTACAGTAAAAACAAATCACCTAAACCACTTATTTGCAGTAAAACTTGAGGTCAGGTCTATTTTACCTGATCTGATCTCAGTGTCTTTATGTTATGGTAAAATTAAAGTACGTTAATAATTTTTCCCCTTCTGTTATTTAGTGTTTTAATCTGAATACATAAACAGCCGTGGGCTCTGGTGTAGTTGTGATTACATAAAACAAAGGGCTTGGTTACCCTCGTGGATGGCTTAATGAATGTATAAAAATCTCTCAGCCCGTGGACAAATGGGAAGCATTCATTTGAGAGCTAATGGAGAATAAACCAGGAAGCAGCTTGATTGCTGTCTTAGTCCATCATGGAACTGCATCTTAGCTATAGCCTATAGCTCCAGGCCCCTGTTACAAAAATTGTATATTTGGAATTGAAAATATCATCTTTATTGGATTTTTTTTGGTTTTGTTGTCATTTGTTTGTTTTCAGGAGATGGCAGCCTTTTCAGCATGGAAACTGGATGAGGAAGAAGAGGATGGAAGTGGAAAAGCTTCTGAAATAATACCACATGTTTAACTGATATGATTGGTATTGCCCAAAAATGTCTTGATTGCTGTGCTGTGTACCAGTGCAAATGCCTTAAGATTTTACCAGTTGGGAACCAGTAAGGAGCTGGCTCTGGTGCAGTTCCAGTCCCTTAGCAATGCTCTACCACAGCTGTGTTGTGTGAGCTCAACATTATGCACTCAATGGAGGCTATAAGGAAGTGGGCCTGAGCATGATGCTGAGAACCACTCTTCTGTGGTCCTTCTAAGCTTTTGCCCCTAAAAGTTTATTAAGATTTGGAAAGCTTTTTATTTCCTTGCCTTTTAACTTTTTATTGAGAACAGCTATGTGATTAGAGATATTAAATGTTTTATAAAATAAATGAAAACTCTGAAAGTTAAATAAATTTGTTTTTGTTTCAACTACAAAGTTGTTAGCATACAATTTCTGAACAGCTGAAACCTCACACAAAACTCTTATATGTTTCTTTAAAATCTCCAGTAATCTTTTTATTATATTAACAATACTTCACAATTCTAAAGAAATCCCTGAATCAGGTATTCCTTGTTATTGTTCCAATAGGTTCGTCTTTTTAGTACTATGCTGGACAACAAGTTGGCAATTCCATATTTGATGTTATTGTATTCTAAGGCCTAAAGATACATTTTAATGTAGAAATGTTCTTTTTTTGTTTGTGTGTGCATTCTATGGTGGTTTTCAAAATCCTTAGAATTCTGTCTGGGGAAAAAAATATTGTATTACTGGTTATGTCTCCCAAATGGCTACAGATTTTCTGCAGCATACAAGCTGAGCTTTGGTTTAGTTTTTTTTAATTAGCATAAATACATAACAGTCATTTCTTAAGTAAAAAACATATATGAATATATGGCAGTACAGAATTCCTTATGTAAGAATCTCCACAACCTTCTCCTGTGCTTCTGTCTTTCTTCAGTGTCTCATTCTTGTGTCAACAAATTCTTTTCTGAAGACCTCTCTGAAACAGAGAGGTTTTAGCTGAAGAAATAATTATCTGGAAGCTTCACAGCAAGAGCATTGGATCCTTTTGTGCTGTGCTTAGCTGCACAGATGTCTGGGGAAGCGCTGACTGCCAGGGTGGGGCTTTGACTTGTATCATACATTTTCTTACAAATCGTGGCTATAGACATGACCTGCTTGCAAATAATTTCTGAATAATAAGCCCTGAAATGAATTAAATAATAAAGAATAGCAATAAAATATTGAAGTTATGCTATTTCCCTCTGCAGTGCATCTTTCGCCTTTAGCCTGGTCTGTCAATTATTGAAGTCTTTGGAAAAACTCCCCTAGGGATTTGAAGACATCATCACAGATACAAACCAAAAACTTTGCAGTTTGAGTCTGCTGCAGTTTTTGTGTTAAGTAATTTTGATTGTTTTGTGTTCTTCAAGGTTTGTGATGCATGTAGAATATCAGTATTTGAAATAATTTGTAAACTGTTAAGCTATGCTTGATAATGTAATGATATAAAACAGAAAAGTGTCTTGGCATAAGTTGTGTGTGGGGTTATCAGAGGCTCATTGCCATAAGCACAGAGGAGCAGTGACTTGAGGAGAAACTCCAGTGACCAAGTCACTGGGTAGGCACGAGGGAAAACCCCTGATCTCCATCTGGGTCTGTCAAAGGAGAAGGATCTGCCTTGGGACCAAGTGTGAAATTCACCCAACAAGCTCATGGAAGAAGCTGGCTGGATCACTACAGACATCCCATCACCCTGAGAGGGACATTGAAGTCATTATGGGATGCAGAGACAGAGATTCTTGGGATTGTGCAAGGCTTATTATAAGATATTTAGGGGAAAGACCTAAGTGGGTAAAAGGAGGATCAGGGTGATTTGAGAAGGAACAAAGATGAGAAGATGGGGAAGAGGTGACAAAAAGGGCCAGTTGCAAGGGTGCTGGTAAGTAGTTAAACATGCTCTGCTGCCTTTCCAGCCTTGTTACTGAAATCCATTGCTAACTTTGTGGATGAGGATCTGTCTGTTCTGTGTGGGTGGATAAGGAAGTGCCAGTAGCTGGAGAGGACACCTGGAGTTACAGGAGCCCTTGCTTGTGATACCAGCAGCTGGAAAGACAAATGTATGGAGGTCTGAGTGCCAGCAACTGCATAGGTGGCCATAAGTATGTCACAGGTGTCTGTGTGTCTGAAGTGACAGCAACTGGAAAGACTGGAATGCGTGCATATTGTGGGTGTGTACATCAGTGTGTGTAATTAATTAACTAATGAACATTAAGCTGGAAGTCCAAGCCAGCTGTTGGAAGGACCCATAGAATTAGGAGATTAGGTTGTGAGAGAGCCTCTTTGTACGTGAGGCAAGTGTCAGGCCAGGGGATTCAGGAGCTGGGTATAGATTGACTAAGACCAGAGAGAGCCACAGGGTGTGTGTCAGTGTGTCCATGCACATCCTCCAGTGGGTCTGGGAGCCAGCAGCCTGTGGGCCTACAGGCCTCAGGGGCTTTTAGGTCCAGGTGCCAGCAACTGGAGACACCAGAAGATCCAGCAGCCAGTAACTAGACAGATGGAGTCTGCTGCTGGAGGGATCTGTATTATAACCCTGTATGCAGTACTTGCTCACAGGCTTTCATCCTAATTAGCCAGATGGGGGAACAGGATGTGGGTGCCAGTGCTGTTGGGGATTGCATGAGGGCTGTGTTTTGGTCTGTGTGTCTGTGTGACTGGCTCTGTGTGGGTACTGTGCACCTCCACCTTTTTCTGAGAAAACATGCTCAGCCTCACAGCTGTGGGATCCAGTGCAGCAACAGCCTGGCCTCTAGTGGGTGATGAGATATGGTAAACTCTAGGAATTATTGTTGTTTGGGTATTGTGGTGGCGTTAGATCTCAGAGGCAGAAAGGCTGAGTTTTCAGGTAAAGAGTATAAGCAGCACCAAAGTATACTAGAAAAGAATATGGAAAATATTAGTAAGGAAAAAATAAATACATATATATATATATATATATAAACAGTCCAGAGAAACCTTTTCAGAATTGCAGAAAAAAAATGCACTTTGTTATATAGCAAGGTTATATATACACAGTACAATAATATGCTATGATTTTAGACATTCTACTAGGTGCTACTGACTGAAGGATGCTGGAGAAAGAGAGTAACAGCATTTATTCATGCATGGCATGCTTTTCAGGAGCATAAATTATTACGTATCTTCACAGGAGACTTTACTGCATAATTAAAAGGTATCGCAGGATGGAGATTCTGTTCCTTTGTGCCACAGAAATGTAACAGTTAAAATGTCTGAGTACAATTTATCATCTGGTGCATAGAGCTTTTATTTACTTCTAAAAGTTGCCAAAGAGATTCTGCATCATAGAATGTCCACATTTTATATGTGTCTAAAATACAGGGGTAGCAATTATTTAATCAACAACTTTCTGCTTGGTTAGAAAAAGTTATATTTAAAAGACACAGAAGCAATAGATTCCTCATGTGTTTGTTTCTTTTTTTACACATTTGATTGTGTAAATAGAAGCCTAAATGTCAAATGCCCTGGCTCAGTCAGCAAAGGTGGGCTGCCAACTTCACTGAGTTAGCACTGGGCTTTTCAATACTCATTGCCTTCACTTTTTTACCTGAGCCAACCATCTAACACTCACTTGCAATGAGAAAATTCGTGGTGAAGAATGATGTTTGTGGTAGCAGCATATGCTCTCCAGTTTTGGATGCAGTATCCTGTAAAAGGAATGTTGCACTAGGATGACCTCTGCTGTGGCTCTTTTATTTGGGCTGAACACAGGACAGGATTTATGGCTGACCACCCTTCCCTTTGACACAGCTTGCTTCTTTTTTTGTACCTTGCTTTGCTTTGTCCTATCAGAAAAATGATGCCACTTTATTTTGTGTATTTTGAAAATGGATTGTAAAAATGGAAGTCACAGCTGCTTAATGTACTGTTGGAATAAATTTTTGGAGTTCATGTTACTTTGCAAAGCTAGGGCAGTTAAAAGCTGGATTCAAAAAGCATATATGAGTGCTGCAATTTTTGTTGTGTTTTAGGTTCTTTGCTGAATACAGAAGATAATTGGAAGGCAGGCCATTGGGAAGTTGTCTTCCTAACCCCAAGTTTAAAATAAAAGTTTTCAAGCCCAAATGCCTTTGAAATCATTGAAGCTAATGAGTACTCAGCATCTCAGACTCTAAGCCTGCTTATTTATATTTTTCAGTCCTGATCCAGTGTTACCATGCCACTTTAAAAGCCTGTCTTCAATGTAAGCTTGAGTTCTGACCAGTAAAGCTTTGATGAATGCCATTAAGGTAATGTAAGAAGTAAACCTGTTCTGACAAAAAGGCTGGCTGACAGAGCTGTTTATTGCATAATCTATACATTAAAAGTGTTGTATTTCTCTCTGGCACTTTCTGGAACGAAGTAGCAACATGTGTGTTGGGTAGTTCTTGGGACATGCCACAGCTGCTTGTTTACATTCTGCAGAACAGGTTGTGTCCAAAGTGTGTTGTGCTAATTGTACCTAACCAGATAAACTCTAAAACTGCATGTAGCACTTACAACACTTTAGATAAGCTACTCCTTTGCAACTACTTGGCATGTGTAGGGCTTCTAAAAATCCAGCAGCCCAGCTCTACTCTTCAGGACTTCTTACAGCATTTCTAGTAGTAGGAGACCTGTGTTGGTCTCAAGACTTGCCTGTTTTGATAAACTGTTACACTGATATCTGCAAGTCTTGTTAAATTGTTCCTGCCACACTATGCTTGTTTCAAAATTATGATACAAAAGTAACCTCATACAGAGGACAGATGTCACAATAATATTTAGTATTATTGTCATTATGTTTTCTTCTGGCTGGAATGTATTACATTTGGATGGTATAATATCTCTTGTGAAATAGAACACTAGTAGGTAACTTGAAAACCTGGCATGGCCAGGGTTTTTTCCTATCAAACTAATTTCCTTAGAACCTGAAGCAGCATCCATCAGACCTTGTCAGCAGCACAAAGAGGCACCTACTGTATATTGTCAGTGGAATACCAATTAGCCTTTAATTTTACCACATGCCCAATCAAAAGAGCTATTGCTTTCACATGATGGCAGAAGGTCATTAAAACAAATGATCTTGCTGCCAGACAATGACAACAAAACCACAGCTCAGTAAGTAGTGTATCTGTTATTGGGCACTGACAGCACACTAAATGCTGTGCTGTACTCGCTTTTTCATTCTGCCTTGTTTCAGGTGATCCGATGGCCTGAGAGCTATTGCTAAAATGGTCTCCTAGCTTAAACTTTTCAGATACAATTCTGTTTGCCTAAAATGCTCAAGTACACAGGTGCTTTTGATGTCATATCTGTCAAATTCTGTACCTTTCCTTTGCTTTCAGCTTGCTGGCTTAATTCTTAATCTTGTCCAGGAAAAACAGCAGCCTGTCCTTTAATGCCCTGAATGGTTTTTCTTCAGCCCTGCAAAGTGAGTGTTGGTGCATTACTTAGAGTTTTTCAGGGCTCAGTCACTGGGATTCTCTGAGGTGTTACACTTCATATTCTGCTGTGAGGTGTGGGTAGTTCAGTGCTTTCTTCTGTTTGGGACATAAGAGAATTTCCATGTTTTAGCTTTCTCATGTTTCACATCCTACTCACTTTTGAACTTTCTTCTTGTAAGGCAGTTGCTTGTTTTTCTTCCTTCAGCTTAAGAGCAAGCTTCTTCACAAAATGTCATAGCTACAACTGTATAACTGGATGGTGCTATTCTCAGATTTGAGTCAATCACACAAAGCTACTAAAATGTATTAATGTTTTTACATTCAAAATATAACAAAACGATATGTACTGATATTAGATACTAATTCTCCTACCATTTATGCTTTTAAGATGTCTGTGGAAAAATAAAACAGAAACAAAACTGGGGTAGAGTGTGAGTGACAGCCAAAAAAATCCTCCTCTGTATGTAAAAATTTCAGTTCAAGTCTTTGAAATTTTTTTCTGTGCTGAGTTTTTTCACTGGTTTTGCTCAACAATATTATCAACACTGAGAACTCCTGCAGAGCTGCTGCATTGGTAACAATCAGAATAAAAAGGATTTTTACCCTTACTGCAAAATAGTCTAGGCACCAAGTTTGTAATATTTTTCTGACTTTCTTCTTAAAAGGAAAATTTTGCACTGATGCTAAATGGCCCTGTATGAGATTTTTGGCCTGTCTGTAAATCAAGTAGCAAGTGAGCATCCAGGAAATGAATATTGTATAATCATTGACCCAATGACCACATTTCTTCACCCTCCTCCACAGCTGAGGAAAGTTTATTTTCTACAGAGTGTCACTGGAATATTTTTACCAGGGGGAAAAAAAAATAGTGTGGCAGTTACACAATTCAATTCTAGTCTCTGAGCCTGCTAGAAATAATCCCCTTCTAGTGGCATCCTCTAAAAGGATGGTGCATTCAGTCTGCTTCAGTCACCAAATGCAGAGATCAGATGTTTGGGTTGGACACTGTAGATACAAGACAAACATTGCCTATACCATCTGCTGAAGCTAGTCCTAGGTGGGTGTCCCTGATGGAATGAGAATGTGTGCAGCACTGTTAAGTCTGATTTTTTACTGAGGGGTGTTTTAGATGCTTATCAGAAGCCACTGACTCAATGCCCAAGAATTAACTTGTACTAACTTCTAAAAGTTGGTGAAAGGATGGAGCAAAAGTGAGACCTGAAATTAGTGAAGTGCTGTCCTCCAGGGAGAAAGTTTTAACTAACAATGTAATTTGTGAGAAAAGGAGAAAGGTGTTTTTTCATTTTCTCATTTCTCACACTGCTAACTCAAATTTGGTGGATCAGAAAAGCCTTCAGGTATTCTGTGTGTTCTGTCTCCTAACCAGTTACAGCTTAAATCATTCCTCTCAAAGTGAGGAATGGAGACATGTAAGAATTTACATTTAATGTGTGTGTTTGGTATAAAACCCTTAATATCTACCTGCTGTGAATTCATGACTCCATATGGAACTTTGTTTTCTGTTGTTTATTTTAAAACCCTAAGGTACTGCTTATTTAATGTCTTTAGAAATGAGTATCAGTGTTGGAGTCTTTAAAATACATTTCTAATGCTTGCAGTTCCAGGGGAAAGAAAGAAAACTTGATTCACATGCACTTTAGTCAGAAATGAGCATGGAAAAGAGAAGGACAAATATGACTAATCATAATTGTTAAAAAACCTGTGAGCCTAATGCTGAAAACAAGCCTGAGTGACTGAAAGTCTTCACTCTTTAAAGATTTAAATAATAATAAAATTTGGCTTCTGGTATCAGGTGATTCAGCAATCTCTGCTTTCAGGTTTTTTTTGCAAACATGAGCCTGAAAACTCAAAATAGTCTTTTTCAAATAACTCAAACACCAGATATTTCTGGACCATATTTCACACTTTATCATGTATTTCTGGACTCATAATAAAATCTTCACAATCTAGCTCTGCAGTCAGAATCCAGAGAAGGTTCCTACAGAAAGATGCAAAATGCAGAAAGAGCTAATACTGCATTTTGAGTCATGTCAGCTGTATTATTTTCTGCAGAGATTTCCTTCATCACTTTGTCTTGTGAACTGCATATTCCAGTCTTCTATTCATACCTACTTTATGCTCCTTATTCAAAGATGGTGTGATTCTTGGGGTCGTCCTTTGTCAGGGGTCAGACTTCAGTGATCCTTGTGGGTCCCTTCCAACTCAGGATATTCTGTGATTCTGTTTCTTTATCTAAGTCGTTTTGATGTATGGATGGCAGGTATGAACAAGAAGCTGTTTGCTCTCTGACTAAACAGCACACAAGACTGCTCTAGTTAAAAAGCCAGGGACCACATTAGCAATCCACTAAGTCGGAAGGAACTTGTCCCTCCAGAGTTGTTGAAGAGTTTATTAGTTCAGGGTTGGTGCCAGACACTAATGCAGTCACATATATGTCATCAAAACAAGCTTGCATCTGCCCACAAGGTCACACAGATTAAAACTACATTCTTCCTTGTGGGCAGCCCATTTCAGGCACAAAAAGCTATGCTCAGTAGGTTTGGGAGCTGAAGAAATTTGAAGAGTCAAATATGTAAGTAAGCAGTCATACAAACATATGTGCATACATATAAATGTTGCTTGGGATGATTTGGTTCAAGATGTAGAGGTATGAGTTGTCAGTGTCCTCTGACTCTAGGTAAGATCTTCCTGTCACCTGCAAGGGGTTAAACCACTGAGTCATTATTACTGGACATTTGTTCAAGCACTGATGTAATGGAAGCCCTAGTGTTTGACTTTGTGCCTTCTGGCAGCAGAAATTTATCTTGTGCCTTAGTCGGGAATCAAACTGAGGGTAGGGAAGGGTGATGGTAGTGGTCTCAGAACTTGTCAAAAACTTGTAGCTTGCTGAGTAGTCGAAGAGATGGGTCAGTGACCATTTCCTTAACATAAAACAAAAAAGTGGAGAATTTGAAATTAACCTGACTTCTGAAGTCTGGCACCTTCTGAAATCTTCCTGGACCCTACAAGCCCTAGACAATTTTGTTCCACAGACTTTTGAACAAGTCTTTTGTAAACAGGCGTATGTATCCTTAACTTTTGCTCCATGGTAGCCACTCAGTCACCTGATGCATTTGGTTGCCTAACTCACATAACAGCAGGGTCTGGATATTAGTCTTCCTCATGCTTACTAAAATAAAGTAATACACAACATTGTTACCAAGTGGAAAAGGAAGTTGCTAACAGAATAATGGCAACCAAGTGGCATTCTTGAATAGAATATTATTTATGGAATACCCTAGCTTTCCAAATCCGACTGTAAATGACATTGTTAATCATGAAGCAACTCTTAATTTAAGATGTTAATTTCCACTTTTCTATGGTGATAATTTTGTGCCTGAGTGCATATCCTGTAAGTCCATGCAGGATAGATATTGTTCATTTGAAGCTGAGACACAATGTTGGGACAGATTCTCAATAATTATTGTTCTATATATGTGTAGTATTCATTCTAATTATGGACAGCTGAGAATGCAGCTGCAAAATCATCGTATCCTTCAGTTTACTGTCAGTGTTCATTACTGGGAAGGTCTTTTAATTTTTAGAATACAGTATTTTAAGCTCTCTCTCTTCCTTGTATCTCTCCACAGATGTTTTGAACATTATTCTCAAAAACTAAATTTTACTGCCTCCGGACACAATATTTTTATATTTAGGGTCCTTTTTGTGGAAAAATAATAATTTTTGAAGAATATGTATGCAAACATTTTAACAAGGCAAAAGCTTATAATTAGGAACTGACAAGCAGAGAATTTAAACAACACTAGCATCTTCTTTGGAAATAGATAAGTAGCAAGCAAAACCAGAAAAGCAGCTTTAAAAGTTGCTGGGTTTGAAAGCTTTAAAAATGGTAAGACATAATGAATTCTTTAGATGGGAAAGTTTGTTTCTGAACAGTGGAAAAAGAGACATATCATGCATCAAAGAAAAGAAAAAGATGCTACTTGCAGTCTTTAATATTTTGGATACTGTAATTTTGTGGAGGCTTTAGTAGTTCTCCATTGTTAATATCTAAAACTCCATTTTCTTTTTCATGCAAATAAATCTTCTAAAAGCAGTTTATCTGTGGAGTCTTTAACTACACTTGCAATACTTATTTTGACTGAAAGCTTCTTCTCTACAGTTACAGGGAAAACATGGCTAATAACTCTTTCTCCTAAAAACATCAGTCCATTTGCTACTGTTACAACTGTGTAATTTATGATGTCTCTATGTAGGAAGTCTGATGGTTTTAACACTTCATACTCCAAAAGGGACAAAGCAGCATTCTCTTCCTTTCTATCTTTTCTCCCAAGGTAGTTTTGCTTATGGTGCGCATTGATCCAAATCTGTGACTCTCAATTCTGTAGACATTTTCTCTCAGCAGATTTTTATATAAATTGCAGGATTTGTGTCTTACAAATGGAATAGTTTACTGTTTCCTTTGAAGCATAGCCTGTCTTCCCAAAGCTCTTTACTTGAGCCTGAAATCCACTGATTTAAATGAGCAATTGTTCGCATTTTCCTTAGTTTTATATAATTAAAAATAGAGTTTGAAGTCACAACAATAAAAGTTTTCATTAATAAGGGTCCTTCCAACCTGTAATATTCACATGATCAGTTATGCAGCACATATCAGACTACACCTGGAATACTGTGTTCAGTTCTGTCCCCACACTTCAAGACACACGTGGACTGACAGTAGAGTATCTGTAGGAAGGCCAGGAAGATGATGAAAGGTTTGGAGAACCTGACCTCTCAGGAAGCACTGGAGTTAGTCACTCCTGGAGACAAGAGGGCTTGGAGGGTTCTCATCACAGCATTCCAGTACTTAAATGGTGGCTAAAGAGGATGTCCCTTTTTTTCCCCCAGAAAAAGAAAAATTCCAACCTATCAGAAGCTTGTAAGTCTTCAATAACTTATCAAACTAAATGTAAGCACTGCATTTTCAGTCTTCATTATAGATAGCTTTTTAGAACCATATAGTCAAAATCTGCAAGAATATTTTTAAAAGTAATTGCTTGACTTAATTATTTCATTGCCATATAGGCACTGTGATAGAAGGAGTAGCAGCCTCTAATGCAGTTTGTCTAGTGCTTTCTGTAATAAAATAAAATGGTTATAACTTTTAACAGCTCCACTTCTATCATGATTAGCAGCATATTTTGGGAGCTTGGCAGCAAAGAGTCTTTGAGTTAGAAAGGTGCCTTTAGTGCCATTATAAAAATTTCTATAGCATTGGCAGAATTTCAAATTGTCAGGAGTCATAATTTTTCCCATGTACTGTATATTGTACAGATTAGAATTTTGCACTTCCTGCCAAACCCCTTGACAACTGAGAGCACTGTATGTACATCAGGAAGCCATCCTAAATCATCATTCTGTGCAGAACTCAAAGTCTGAATGGATCATGAACCAAAGGAATCTTTTCCTGTTTAGAAAGCCTTCAAGTAATTCATTCATTCAAGTAATGAATTCATTCTGTACCTTGACTTTTTGTCTTCGGTATGATCTGTACCTTTGACTCTGCCTATTAATAGAAATATCTCATGGTTCACAAAGAAGATACATGAACTTGAGCAAGAAGACATCTAGGACAGATACACAAGCTACCTGTGAAGTTACACAAGGAAAACATTACTTAGAGATCCTTGGTTTAGCCCATTGAAACAAGACTGCTCAGATATAAATAACCTTTTGAAAAGGAAAAAAAACCCACAAATCAGTCTGGAATGGCTTGGAAACCTTTTTGTGGATGTAATAACTAGTCATTGTAAGACTCCAGAACATCTAGTGATTTAATTTCTCATCTTAAACTAATGACATCATAGACTTCTGCAGACCTCCAAGTTTATATTCCACTAATATTTATTCCTCCAGTATCAAGAAGCTAAGTCTGCTGATGGAAAAAAATCAGAAAAAAAAGATTAAGGGAGATAGCAGGCTGTTATAAATCAATCTGACACTTAGAAAAATCTGAGTTATACCAGTCAATGCATGTAGCACAGCCAAAAATTTCTATCTGATAGCGTTACACAGTTTTGGTCGATAAACTTGCAGTAACTTGAATATGGAGTGGCTTTTCTGAATTATAGGATTTGATTTTTCATAATCATTGTAAAGATGTCAGAAAACCATAGAGCTGTTGTAGCAGTAGGGGCTCATTTCTTGTGCTGAATGTATTTAACACGCAGGATCACTGTAGAGTAGCTGAAGCTCGCTGGCAGGGGAGCTCTGCAGCTTATTAACTCATGTGAGTGCAGCAGCCCAGGCTCAGAACCAGGGTCAGAATCACTCACAGGCAGATCCCATTGCCTGCTTCCAGCAGGACCACAGGCAGTTTATTGTCATGTGCAAGGCGCAGAAAAACACTTCTGTAAAATGTAAAATATTCGCCAGAAAAACACTTCTGTACCTAAGCAATCCTCTGGGGATACATTGTGCTGCTTTATGTAACAAGACAAGATGCATTAAGTTTTTCTTTGTATATCCTTGTATTTTCAACCAGTGATTCCTGCAAAAGTTGCAAAGGAAGTATTGGCATTTGAACTGTGACCACAAGGCAGTCAAATGTCTGACTGCCAGTGACCAGTCCAGGAGCTGTGCAGTTACATAGTACAGAAATAAACACCATGAATGTAGTACGAACAGTTCTGGGAGACAGGACTGCTAAAATGATGACTGAGATAACGTAAAATATAAAATGTATTTCTGTAGCATTTTGAGTTCCAGAGGACAGTGAGTACATTACAGAACAGCAAAAGATCACAAAAAAGTTACATGAAATGTGAACAGACAAAAAAATCCCTTTTGTCACAGATTATATTGGTAAAGATATGTATCAAATGTTTCACCATTTCTCATATCCAAAGTAACAATTTTCAAACCAATGCTATTTGAAACTAGCCTAAACCCTTACTTAAGCAGATTCAATGTGTCACAAAAACCGCAAAATTTTTTGAAGTTAATGAATGAGCTAAAACCAGTTTCCTGTTATAAAAATTCTTATCTCTTGACCAGAACCTTACCATATGAGAAATCCTTTCTTGCTGTTACCAATTAAGTTTATTATTTTGTACTGGTTTGAGAGCAAAACCAGT
>VWYI01015820.1:3570-30851 GCA_013399455.1 Anthoscopus minutus | reverse complement strand
TTGCATTATTTTAATCATCAGAATTTTTGATAAATGAATGAAGGATTATTTTTGGATGTTGAAAGCCCTCTCTGTGTGTGGTGCTTAACAAACAGCAAATAACCCAAACTGGAATTCCTGTCGATTCCTGTCTCTTCTCAAGAAGTACCTCTTTTTTTTCTACATCCAAAAATTCAAGTGTGGGAATAAAATTTCTTTTTAATGCAGTTTGTTCTCCCTGGAACTTGCATGACTTATTTTTCAAGGTAGGCAAGCCTATTATTTCTGGCCAGACTTCATGCTTCAGCAAGGTGGTTATGAATACACACAGCTTAACATGCAAGTTACCCACCCAGCAGATGTTTTGCATCTATGTTGCATCTATGTTGCAGTGTGATATGTCTTTTTAAACACACAAGACAGCTTTATACCTTGTGTTTGTGTTTATGATTAAAAGATGTTATGGTCTAAGTTCAGGAGAATAAATGAGGCTAAGGCAGCTTTTCCTAGTGGAGGTTCCAATTATCTATACTGTTCTATACTACATTTCTGCAGGTCCCTGAAATTCTATCCCAGTGAAACATTAACTGTCACTTGTAGAAGGTGCTGCACCAAGAATAATTCATAAATGTCAGGGCTCCTAAAAAAGGTGACAGAAATCTGGAAATTTGGGACACAGTCTGGACACATTGCTTTCCTGCTGGACAAGCAATCCATAGATGCCTGAAAACTGAGGCATCCAGTGGCCACTTGATTTAATGTGTGAGCAGTACAGAGTTGCTCTGTGCATACGCTGTCCCTGTCATGGGCCCTGTGGAGGTCTGGCAGCAGTGGCTGCAATGCATCAAAACACATCTGGATTACCATCAAGAGAGGTGGGGTAGCACAGTGCTTCTGACATGCTGTACACAGTACATTGTGCTTTGTATACTATTGTAAGTATAATTTGGCTCAGGACTTGCTGGAAGATTCAGAGAGACCAAAACAGAAAAAAGCTAATTGAGCTGCTTCTCACCTTCTGTTTTCTATGCATTCATGGCTTGGTTCTTTACAGAAAATGAAGTAAATGTATATGCTCTGAATTGAGTTTCATTTAGTGTAAGATGTTCCTGCTGTGGTAATGCAAACCAAACAGCAGCACTGTAAACAGATATAAAAAAGAAAAATCTGTCCCTCTTTCCTTCTTGTCTCCATCCAAAGTTGGATGTTTTGCTCCTTTCGTACTACTTTAAATGTCACAAGTGCAAAACAATACCGTTGTCCAGTCAGCATTTTAATATGACTTTTACAGGCAACTGGACAGCTTTTCCAAGCATACAGCAGGCCTTTCTTCCTCCTAAAAGGAGACAATTCTTAGGTCTCAGCAAGCATCCAGAACTGGAAGCAGTATAACTACAGTAGTGGCTTGTAGCAGGAGAACTGAAGAGACCTGTGGAATTTTCTGGAAGGAACATACCAAATTTGAGACAGAGCCACTGTAGTCTGTTGCTTGGCTGTAGAGAGCAAGTAACTGTGGTCACACTACACTTCTGTCTGCGCTTCCTTGGGTGCCTCTCGTTTTGACTGTGCTAGTGTTGGTGCATTTGAAGAAAACCCATGCAGTTCTTGCTTCCTGCATTGGCAGAAGGCAGATTTCTTCCTGGGAAGCTGGGTACATGGGCTGGGCAGTATGCAGGAGAATGCTTGTTGCCACATCTTACTGCACAGCTGTGTTGACTCTGCAGATGAGCATGCAGCTTGTCATTGCCACGCTGCAGAAGAGCAGAGGTCAAACTCGGTTTTAATTAATATGCTGTTTGCTTGTGGCAGCTTGCAGTAAAAGTGAAGGTTGTTAATGAAAAGCAGGACTCTAGACAGTTATGGGACCAGTTGTCCTGATCATCAACAGAATTTGAATGGGTAAGCTGGAAAGAGCTTTCAGCATTATTGGTAACAGCAAGCAGAAGAAAAAGGCATATTTTCCTAGATTGTGTTTTGCCAGAAAGCTAGGTCATAAGTTTCTCTTTTGAAACATTTGCCTTAAGCCTAGATATTTTTTTAGAGAAAATTGTCTGAGCAGATTTTTTTCTGGAGAAAAAGAGAACTAGTTTCCTTGGTTTTTTCCAAAGCTTTTTACCCAAAAAATATAATTGTTTAATTGTTTAAAGCTAGTTTATCATGTTCGTAATGTGATGAAGCATAGATTTCTGTCATGTGAATATTGACAATAACTTTGGTGACTTGTGCCAGCTGTAGAACCTGTGCTACTGTGTTCTTTGATGGTATGTGCTGTGCCTGGTTGATCATTTTCAGGTTTTCACTGATAACTGGCATGTGGACCAGACTACTTCTTATCCTAATGCCTCTCTGAACCACGTCGACAGTCTTCTTTCTTACCTTTCCCTGTTTTCATGGCAAGATGCAAATTCTCTGAATGATTGTGTTTGTAGATAGCAAGCTACGTGAACAAATTTGCTTCAGACATCTCTATCTTGCAACGGTCACTGGCAATCCTGGAATCGATGGTGCTCAATAGCCATGACCTGTACCAGAAAGTGGCACAGGAGATCACAATTGGGCAGCTAATCCCACATCTGCAGGGGTGAGTGTCTTTGACTACCTCTTGACATAGTGGATATTTTTTTCCTCCGAAAATAGCACAACATTTGGAGAAAAAAACAGTGATATAAAGACCAGTATCCTCCTTTATGATTCCTGCCTCCACTACAAGTGACTGTATAACTGGTAACAATCTTTCTGGAGTTTCCTGGGCATTAGGGTTGCTGTTTTTCTTGTTTTGTTTTTTTTTCCTATAAGCCACCTATGTAGTTGGAAGTGGGGAATGAAAAGACTGCCCTGTGATAATGAAGTGCTTCATGCCATGAGCATGCAGATGGGGCTGTTCTGTTTGCCAGACTCTGGGAAGTATGTGAGACAAAACTTGCTCAACTTTTGCTGTATGTATATTTGAAAAGGGAAGGGCTTTTTCTTAAATAGGAATGTGAAGTGCTTAAATGGATGGAAGCTGCTTCCTGTAGCATAGAGTAATGTACTCTGCATAGTTATGCTTGTCTCCCACGTGGGATATTTTCAATGCTCCTGAAAAGCTGTAATACCAGCAGGTCCATTTCCAGAGCCCTTTAGGGGAGATTCCTCTTCCTGTCTCCAGCTGTTGTGCACCTTACAGAAACTGGTTATCAGACTCTTGCTATGATCAGTGGAGGGTCAGTGGCAGTTCAAGGGGCAGCTCATTCCACCTTTTTGGAATTCCGAGTTTCCCTTCAGGACATCATCTCTCTTTCAATAATGAAGACAGCCTGGTCATGACCAGCCTTGGTTACCTAACTTACATGGTTAACATGAAATGCAAACAGTTCCTCCACTTCTACCTGCAGAAATGCAGCTGGAAGGTCAGTTTTTACAGCTCATGTGTATTTGTGTTCTTCTCTCATATTCACAACATTGTTTTAAACAGGACAGACCAAGAAATCCAGACGTACACCATTGCAGTAATAAATGCGCTCTTCCTTAAAGCACCAGATGACAAGAGGCAGGTAAGTTGATGGGGGTTGTATACCCATGCATTTGTAAGAGAAAAAGTGTTTCATGTTCATACCTGCAGTTGTCCCAGTCACACTTTTCCTGCAGTTAATTCAAAGTGAAACTAGTTCTGTTGTTTCGTGCTGGGATATAATTCATTCTAATGGAGCACCTCCATCTTGTACCAGTATTAGGAGGGATTAAGCAATCTTCCATGCTTTTGTAGTTCCCTGTGACCTCATATGATCCATATTGACTGTGGCTGACTGTAGTATTTTTTGTACTGAGCTCTTTGCCAGCACAGCTTGTAAATCCAGGGTATTTTTGGTAGAATGTTTTCCCCCCAGATTTTTTATTAAAAAGTGTGTTTCTTTTGAAAACAAAAATATCTTGCCATGTAAGTATTTCATTGCTTTTAAGGTGTGCTATATTAAGTTAACTTTAGTGCCAGAGATCAGGAAATAGTTCAAGATTGCTACTTGATGTTAAATGGGGGTGGAATGTGAAGTGTTATGAAATAGCCAAGTTTTATCCATGTTTATGAAGTTACTAGCCTGTGTCAAAACAGATTTAGTCATTTATTTATTTAACATTTCTGTCACCAGGAACAATGATGATAATTCTTGTGGTGACATACTGTTACTGTCCAGAACAAGTTCACTGACAGTTGCTGATCAGTTCTGACAAGGACTTTCCTTAGATTTATTTACATTTTTAAAAGCTGGAGACTGTTTGAACAAACATCAAAGCCCTAATGAGGGTTTTTGAGGGGGAGCTGGTTGGTTTTTTTGGGTTTTGTTTCTTGTTCTTAAAAATTTTTAACATTGCAAACAGGGAAAAGTATAACCATGGTTTAATTAAGAAAAAAGGCTCTTCCGTCCCTTACCACCCTCTTTTTTTCTTCTTCCTCCAATACAATCTTCTGTAAATAAGGCAAGAAGACACTTAATAACCTAAAATTAGAACAAAACCTTTTCTTTCAATTTGGGCATAAATTTATAATAGATCCTTGTAAGAAACCCAAAGATTTTGGTTTTTTTGCATTTTGCTGTTTACAGTGAATAGTTGCCACTGTGTTTTTGTGAAAAGTATGCCTTGTCATATTTGAAGTGGAGGAATAGTGTCAGATGTAGATAAGACTTTAGGATTAATCAGGGGTTATGTGCTCCTTGAGTGACAGTAACCCAGTGTATTGCCAGCAAACAAAACTGTATCTTACCAACACTGTAACCACCTAGTGAGGCTGGCAGTAAGCCAGGCAGACTTCACCTGCACTACCTGCTGTATGACATAAAATTCTTAGTCAAGGAGTTTATGATCATCAGGAGATAATGATCTGCTTTGGCTTTGCAGGATAATAGCTCTGACACTTGCAGAAGTTTTTCCTCAGCCTTTAATAACCCAGAATATGCAGTCAGAATCTGTTCAGCTTCTCTTTATATCTGCCTTGTGGTTAATTAGTAAAGCATTCAATAGAGAAGGTAGGTGTCCATTGCCTTCCAAATAGCATTAACAGATGGCACTTTCTGAACTCTGTCTTTCTCAGACAATGAACTGAGGTGATGCAGTCTCATGCAATTATCTGGTGATGGGCACTCAAAAGTTAATGTTCAGCACTCACTACTAAAATGATTAGAAGTGAGAAGCTGCACCAAAACTCATATGACTCCAGGAACTTTGGCACCCTCTCTGCTGCCGACTTACAGGCATGATGTGGATGGCTGCTCTGCAATTAAGGAAGGGATTAAAATTGGCACTGCTGTCTGAATTCTTTTCCCTCAGTTTTTTTCCCCTCTCTCTCTGTTTCTGTAATGCAAAACTCAAGAAATAAAAATGGGAAGGAGCTGAGAGTTTGAGCGTTGAAATCGTATTGTGAATGTTTGAAACACTTCTTTCACATTTGTCTGCATTTTTTGCAGAGATGTTGCTATGGGAAATGAGATGATAAATTTGGTCAGATAATTCTTTTTCTCATCAGCTAGTACAATATTTATATTAGAAGAGGCACCTTATTAGCTGCTAATGACTACATAGGCTTTTTGGAGACAAAGTTGATTATGATGCAATAATTGGTTTTTTTGAATGCTTGTTGCTTCAATCAATTTTAGTCTAGTGACAAAAAACACAGTATCTCAATAACAGCTTTTTTAAAAACAGCTATAAGAAAGAAGTAACAATTTGATAATCTTCTAAAAAGTAAACAGAAGTATTTACTTTCTATTCTTTTCTTTGCATTAAATGCAGAAATACCATCTTATATTCTGTACCTGTTAATCATTTTGCAGTGGGCACAGAGTTTGACAAAAATCCAGCCAGTCTGTTCCAAGCAACATTGAAGTATATCATGTGCCTGGCACTCCCCCTGCAGCTCAGTTGTGCATTTCTGGAAGAGATGTAACCATCTCTATCACCCATTCCTTTGCTCTTTTGCTATTATGTGCAATTGAAACCTGCCCAGTCAGAAAAAGCTTAAAACCTGAAACTGAGGTTCTCTTGCCTTTGGTCCTTTGTTCCTTCTTTATTGCTCTCATGTTCTGTTGCAGCACACTTTACCTGGCACAAAGAAGAGTACATCTCTGACTGCCTCCCATCTCACAATAAGAATTATTTTCTTTTTCTGGGCAAGTTCTCCCCTAACACTTGCTTTATTTACACGGTTTCAGCAGATGTGTTTTAGTCATCCATTCTTCATATGATTAATGTTGTAGTCTCAGTTTTTCTGTTTTCTAAGGGATGTTTTTATATATAAAAGTCATGAGTATGTATTCTACATCAGTCTTCAATTCTCACAAAATTCAACAGGAATGCACTGCATATGCAAGCATATCTCTCATACACACACACACACACACACATTTCTATACTGATGGAAAAGCTCATGGAACTTAAAAATAGGCCATGCTCTTGTAGATATGGTTAAGATTAGACTTTTATGCTTAGTAAGTGTAAAATATTCCCTCCTATGCATTGTAGGACCGTGTGCAACATGGACAGCCGGGATCAGCTGCTTCAGCGTAAAAATAAAAGCATATTCACCTTGATAGTGGTTTCAGACAGGTCTAGAAAGACAATTTAAAGCAAAAGAGTGGACCAATGTCAGCATTGCTACTAAAAAATGGTGGAGAATTATCATTTGTTGTAATGAAACAGCATTGAGTTATAGGCTGATTTACTGAATGAAAGTTAGAGCACTTGACTTTAAAACAGCTGAAATATTAAAGTAAATAAGTATTTTACTTGGCATCTCATTTTAAAGCCCTAGCTGGTTTCCAGTCCATGCTTTCCTCTGTATTGTTTGTGGGAAAAGGTTGTGCTTGAACAAGCATGTAAATGTCTCTTGGACCCACAGAGGTCTCTTCTGAAGCATTTCACCACAGGTTTTGGATCACCAAAGCCCTCAGTTTGTGATGTACTTTTAACTATCCTGGTCTCTCCTCTCATGGTAGAGTATACTGACTTTGTGATGCTCCAAATAGTGCACACAGTCATAATGCTGATATGCCACTTCCTTTCATTTATAAGTAACAATGCAGAAATGTAAGACCTTTTAAATCAGTATGTTTTTCTATCGATGACACTAAAATAACCATCTTCTGGCTATTTATTTTAATTTTTTTTTTTACTCAATCAGGAAATGGCAAACATTTTGGCACAAAAGCAGCTTCGTTCCATCATCTTAACTGTAAGTATATAGTTGTCAAAGTTACTGTTGAGTAGAAGAGAGAAAAGGTGGCATTTTTGGTGTTCATAGGTCCTAACACATTTTAATTGCCTTTGTATTTTGATACGTTTTGTAGGCTTGTAATATAGAAGGTAAAGTTGGAATGGGTTCAAAACTGCATTTTGGAAGGGTTATTTTCCCAGTCACAGAAACTGTGGTTTCTTCATGAAAATGCAGTATTAAATATCCCTGAATTTTTTGGTTCTTTTGATTATTCTGTCTTGATTGACACAATTCGTCATGACTTGCACACAAGAAACATGAATTAAAGCTAATATGAAATAGTTAATGTATGTAATATCAAAGATCTACTTCTGCTATCATGGAAATTTGAGTAGATTACATCTTCAACAGAATGAGGGAAAATCTTTGTGAACCAAACAACAAAGAATTCCTCACACTTTCTCATTTGCTATCATAATTTCACTGATGCATACAAAACCCCCAAAATTTATTTCAGGAGGCATGTTTTTTTCAATGGTTGAGTTAATAAGGAATTTGGAACAATCATAAAGATAATATTCTTAGATGTTTTTTTATTGTAATAAAATGCTCCAGTGCCTTTTGCCAGACAGATTCTTTTATTCTCTGGAACTGTACAACATCAGTTAATGTATACATTTCCCACTTGATGACTCTTTCCTTATGCACTTTGTTGTGTAGAGTCCTGGGTCTGTTTCCCATATAAAACTACTTGGTGGTTTTGGCACACCAGGGATTTTTAAATTGTCCATTAATTTTGTGTTTGCTTTCTCAATGGGATAATTCTGCATGTATAGGGCATCATATACTAATGTATTTCTAAGCAGTCTTCCTCATAGAGATTGGAGTTTTCTAGTAGAGGCAGGATTGTGGTGTGATGCTGACTCACTGTTGAGCCCTGTTAAATCACTGTTCTCTGGCTTTATTTGCAATCTGAATACTTTTCTGCTCAGACAGCTACTCTCATAAATATTTTCTTAATATAATCTCTTAGAAAAAAATAAAATACAGAGCTCTAAAGCTGTTGGGATGGAATTATTTTTTTCTTTGAAATAACTTTTAATGTGTGTGTGTGTAAGTGGTTTTTTTAATGCTACTTCTTAATGTACACACAGACCCTATCTAGTGTAAAGTTGTGTCTCCTTAAGTTACTCAATACAGTATCTGAATGAGTAGTGCTAGTCCTAGTGGTTTGATTTTTGGGGGTGGGAGTAGGTTTGTGTTTGTGTATGGGGTTTTTTGGCTATTTAGGGCTGTTTTTTTTTTGATTTCTGGAGTACAGATACACTATTGCATAGCAAACGCATTCTTAAAAATGGAAACACCTGACTTCACCCACTGTAATTTTCTGATTCACCAAAAATCTATCTCTCTTTCTTTGCAGCATGTTATCAGGGCACAGAGAGCCATCAATAATGAAATGGCACACCAGCTATATGTTCTGCAAGTACTTACCTTTAATCTTCTGGAAGACAGAATGATGACAAAAATGGATCCACAAGATCAAGTAAGCATCTGATGTGATCTGAGCAGGAAGAAGACAGCTCCTAACTGATGTAACTAAATCTCTTCATGGAAGAAAAAGCCTCTTGCTAGGAACATTTACATAAGTCATTCATTTTCTCTCTCTGTGAAGCTGGATTATGGTATTTTTTGGTTGTAAGAAGATGCACTGGCTATTTCATTCCTTGTGCAAAAGTACAACAAAATGGCCAGGCAATTCTCCTCAGCATGTAGTTCCATGAACAGAATTTCCTATCTTCCTGAGTGGAAACTCTGAGCTGCTGTCCAGTGTTTGTTTCCTTTTTGTCCTTCTTAGAAGCAATAGGAATGTATGGTCCTTCCCAAAAGTACTTCTCTAGAGCTAAATTGAATGTTTGCATGAAAACTATCTGGCATGATAAACCCGAAGTTAAACTGTGTAACAATAAACCCTGGGTTTGTTACTGAGAACCTATGGGGCACTTCATTTGTTTATTACTCGCTGTGTGCAGACATTGATCTTGATATTGGTCATTGTGCAAAAAGTGACACTCCCCTAAGATATTCCAGAAATTTAAATATAGGGTTGATGAGCCATAGGGATGATGTGTTTTGTTTCTTTAACTTTTGTGGCCTTCATTTAGGCCCTGTACAAGGAGGAACCTTGTTTCATTTTTAAGCTGAAGTCATCTTAAGGCTTGCTGATAATTTGGAGAAGAGAAGGTGGAAGAGTGAGATAGTTGTAAACAAAGTAGCATCATGCTGTAGGATTTTATGCTTCCTAAGTTTGAGTTGGAAAAGTATGACTTTTGGGAATGTACATACAGTCAATTAGTGCACATCTCCATAGAGAGTGACTAATGCAGTCTGGTTAATATTGCTGGTAGGGTGGTTATCACTGTCCTGAGACATTTCCAGCTGCAGTAATTCCTCTCTTGCCTATTTCTGCAGTAGCAAAAATGGATAGTTACCAAAATGAATGCAGAGTGCTGAGTCATTTTGTGTTCATCCAGCAAGGTGCTTAAGTGCCAGATTAATCGCCAGCTTAATTGGAAATGTGTGTGATCTCTTGGCTTCTGAGGTTAAAATAGTTTAGTCAGAGGCCTTGCTAACCTGGGTCCTGCTTCTGGAAGTGAACACTTAAGCACTGTGTGTGAATCTCATAAATGTGAGGGCGCTTTAAATTGGGAACCATAGGGCCATTTTTGCTGTCTCTCCAAGTATGAAGTAGGGAATTTAGACAGAAAAACTTTGGGCAGTGAGGATGAATACTGTGTTTTAAAACCTTTTGAGGTATTGTTTAATTAAGTGAGAGATCAATTATTTTAACCATTATTTTTAAACTTATTTTAACGTAGGCTCAGCGGGATATCATATTTGAACTCCGAAGAATTGCCTTTGATGCTGAATCTGAACCTAACAACAGCACTGGCAGTATGGAGAAACGGAAATCTATGTACACTCGAGACTATAAAAAACTTGGATTTATTGTGAGTATTTTTGTGTGATAGTCCACTGAATGCATGCATCCATTATAGTACATCTTTTCATTAGTATCGTCTCTTACTTGGTCTTCTATTTTCTGAAATAGAAATGTCTATTTCTATTTTCCTCCCCTTCCCCAGAAATCCTGCTAACTCCAAGTGACAGCTTTAGCAGAAGCCAGTGTGCTGGAATGGACACTATAAATTCTTTACGAAGGGTAGGCAAGAAAATAGAGGTAGTGGAGTAGCCATGTATGTTAGGGAGTGTTTTGACTGCCCAGGGGTTACTACTGGTGATGATAAATATTGAATATTTATGGGTAAGGATGAGAAGGAAGGTCTGTGAGGCAGATATAATGGTGGGAGTATGTTATAGGCCACTCAACAAGGATAAAGAAGCAGGCAAACTATTCCGCAAGCATCTGGGAGAAGTCTCAAGATCTCTAACCCTTGTTCTCATGGGACACTTTGAACTTACCAGCTGTCAGCTGGAAATATGATACAGCAGGCAGGAAACATTCTAGGAGATTCCTGGAGTGTGTGGAGGATAATTGAGGCCAGCTGTATGAGGTTAAGTAAGGCTAAGTGCTGAGTCCTGCAACCCCATGCAATGATCTATACCTGGGGCAGAGTGGCTGGAATGCTGCTCAGAGGAAAAGAACCTGGAGGCCTTGGTCAACAGCAGCTGAACATGAGCAGGGTCTGCCCAGGTGGCCAAAAAGGCCAATGACATCCTGGCCTGTACCAGCAGTAGTGTGGCCAGCAGGACTGGGGCAGGGATTGTCCCCCTGTGCTGGGCACTGGTGAGGGCACGCCTCAAATCCTGTGTTCCATAAGAAAGATACTGAAAGATGCTGGAATTTGTCCAGAAAAGGGCAACAAAGCACGTGCAGGGTGTGGAGCACAAGGTTGATGGGGAGCAGCGGAGGTGGCTGGGGGTGTTTAGCCTAGAGAAAAGCAGGCTCAAGGGAGACCTCATTGCTCCCTACAACTAACTGGAAGGAGTGTAGTAGCCATACAGGGTTCAGTCTCTTCTCCCAAGTGACAAGTTACAGGACAAGATAGTTTTAGATTGGATATTACATAAAATTTCTTCATGCAAAGTATTGTCAAGCATTGGAACAAGCTGCCCAAGTAAGTGGTTGAATCATGGACCCTGGAGGTGTTTAAAAGATGTGTGTCTTTTAGGGAAACAGATTAGTGGTGATCATGGCACAGTTGGACTCCATGATCTCAAAGGTATTTTCCAACCTAAACAATTCTATGATTCTAGCAGGAGGAAATAACTACCTGAAGTTTAAGCATGTAGTTTTGCATGACATGCTGCCATTAGAATCTAAATTTTAAGGATATCTTGAATGAACAGGCATTGCTTAATAGAGCTGTGACAGCCTTGTAAAGTCTGTAGTTTGTTAGCAATAATATGGTCTTATGAGCACAGTAAATCTGAGGTATGACTCTATGGTATTCACTTACAGAGCCTTGTGTTTTGTTTGCTTTAAGTCCTTCAATCTGTGAATAGGGGATGCAGAATCTCTTCTACCCTGACTTAATCAGATGAACTGGAGTTCTGGGCTTGTCTAAAACCCTGTTGGGGAGCAGAGGAGGATCTGGCTGAACTGTTGCACACATTTATATTAGCTAATAATGTGTATTTTTCCCTCTTTGGAAACAGAGCATGCACATGTACAGTGAATTAATATTTTGATTTATCGTTTACTCTAGGTTAGTATGCAGTTTTCTTTCTCCTTAGGTAAAATGGTATGCTTCATATTGCCTGTGAATTCATTACTGTCCTGTTGGCCTAGCAAATATACACTGAATATTGTACAGTAGCCAGAGTTACAGAGAGGTTTTCAGCACTCTTGGTGCAAACTGGAGCTTGCTGTGCCATTTGAGTGCTCTGCCCAGCTGTGTGGCATAGGGCTCAATTCTCCCAAAACCACAAGGGAACTGGGTAGTGTCTTTCTGTGTTCTGACAGTTGTTTTCATTACTGATGAATGAGGAAAAAATTACCACTGGATCAGTGCTGTTGTATCTGTAAGGAGTAATTTAGTAAATGGACGGGAAGGGAGGAACTTGGCATTTTGGGGTTGCAAGCATGATAGCAAAACTAGTGCTTCGAAGGAGCTTTTGAAGCTCAGTGTGAGGCTTTTTGTTGTTGTTGAGTCATCCCTCAGCTTCATTAATCCCATTTGAGCTGTTCATTGGGAAGCCTACTGAAAACACTCTGGCAGTTGTCAAGGGTAACTACAGCCCTGTTTACTGTTTGATTATGATAGCCTTTCAAAAGAGGATGAGGAGCAAAGTTTAGGAGGGAATGGGAACTTGGATTAAAGCAGTGAAGAAAATGTAGGGAAGCATAGTGGGAGATAGGAAGGAGTATGTGAAAGTAAGCCGTAAAAGAAGCACCATAGCAAGAGCCCTAATAGGAGGCAGGTTATTCTATTAGCAGTATGATGAGAGAAAGAGGAAATAATAAAAATGTCAACAGAGAACTGTGAGGAGAGTTACTTTACCTTTGTACAGAAGCTTTACTTTGAGCTAAGGGTCACTTTGAGCAGGTGACACTGCAGGTACAACTTGTTTTAACAGCTGAAGAAGAGTATTGCCTTTCCCACAGGGCTGGGAAGGAGAGCAGGACCTCTTGTGAGATCTGGCTGCTTATTCCCAGCCTCATCCATGGGCAGTGTTCTGACTCCTAGCTGCCTTCACCCCATCTGCTTCTTTTCACTAAAGTGTCTTCAATTCTTTCATCACCTGCAGGTAGAAGGTTACATTAGCAATCTGATCATGATCTGAACAGTGTGAGGTTTGTCTCCCCTCTACTTCAGCTGTGTGGCACAAGAAACCTACCAAACAAGTCTGACTTCGAATGCAGTTTTCATTCCACTGGTGCTGACGGTCAGGAAGCCAATTTATTGAGCTGATTAAATATTCATTTCAAGGGAGAGAGTAAAACCATGTCTGGCTATTAAGTTTTCCTGGACTGCTTGTTTTCCTTCTGTATGGGAAATGCAAGAATTCTATTTATTCTTTTCAGCCACATCAAAAAGCCTTGCCCCACTTCAAATGTAATGTCAAAAAGAGACAAAGTCCAGACAGGGTTTCAGAAGTTTACAATATAATTTGTAGAACTGCATAGTTAGAAACCTACATTCAGCTAAAGCAACCACAGGACCTCACCAGATGGTTATGATGACCAAGTGAAGAGATTTTCAGATGAGATAGTTGTGAGATTTATTCAAATGCTGATGAATGCAACAAAAATGACCCATTTAGGAGATCCGGAATACACTCCACCCTATTGAATTATTTATTTTCTGAGTAAACTTCAAATTAAATAGCCTGAGTACTCCCCCTTGTATTTGAGTAAGTTTAAGCCCATAATTGAAGTGGAAAATAATTCCAAAAAACTCATAATCCTGTATATTTTCATCATAATTCTTTAAACAGCACTACTGTCATTGAGAAGTTGTAATGAATGTGTTTATAGAATGAATAAAGTTTGCTTATAGGCAGCTCTGAACAAATGATAAGAAACTTAACATATTGGAAAAAAACCAGCTCAAATAATCTCATACTAGAACAGTTTTTCTCAAGTTTTCAGTGTGTAGAGCTTCTGAGGATTTTTTGGTTTTGTTTATTTTCTTCAATTAAATATAAATAGTTTGTATAAATGCAAAAAGTGAACATAGAAAGTGAGTGATTTCATAGTTGTGCTGTGCTATACTGGAATTTGCTATTTTGGCAAAATAAAATGTGGGTCAATGAAGGAGATATGAAAGCAGTAAGGAGCTGTCTAGAAGGTGACAATTTAAAGGGAAGTTGAGAATGGTGGGATGTTCTTTAAAAGACGGGCATTGGCTTGACTTTCAGGATATTAGTGGTGGTGGAAAGTGGTAGAAAGTTAACATATGCTGCAGAAATCTTCTGATGAAACAAATATGGGAAGCAGTGATGAAAAAGTCACCATGTTATTCATGAATTAGATGACCTTTTGGATTACAGAAACAGAAATCATATAATTTTATGCAGTCATACAAAGAGCAATGGTGTTCATTCAAGACCCCTGGCAAGAATTTCTTCTGCAGGCAAGTATCTTGTCTGCGGGGAAAGATAAGAGAGGTTGTGTAATGTAGCCACAAAGAAAGTTGAATGTTGAAAGCTAGAATTTATCTGGAAAGATATGTTCAGAACATATGAACAGTTGAGGCCATTTTTTGCATTTCTTAGACATCATCTAGAACACTATATAATTTCGGTAAACTCTGCAGTGACTTGTGGACTGATTGAATACAGGTTGTGTGCAGAGGGTGAGGCTCATGCCACAATGAGGGAGTTTCCTTACAAGAGCTGACTGAAAGAGGTTGCCTTTTTAGCCAATCAGCCTGAATGCTGTGGAAATCTCCAATGTGTGTGGCAGTGCTGAGGGGGAGGAAGATACGTGTGAGGTAAAAGGCAGTGATGGCAATTCATTTGTAGGAGAGATTTTTAATTGGAATAATGGGGACGAACTTTGCCACAACTTTAAAGATGGAGGTCAGTTCATTATGAAAATGTTTATATATCTCACAATGGTGTGTCCAGTAAACAAAGCACATGACGACTGTGTGAAAGAAAAAAACACCAACAACCAAGGTTGCTTAGAGCAGTCTGAAGACATGAATAATTAGATGGATGACTTAAATGGCTGCATAGTTGATTTGTTAGAGATTGCAAAAACTTTCTAATATGAGGAGAAGCAGCACCAGCATAGATAATTTGGGGGATTTGTCCAAAAAGTTTCGGAAAGAAGCTTCAAAAACAGTTGAGAGTTAGCTAAAGCATGCCTTAGGCAAAATACAGACCTGAGGAGCTTCTGAGATTTCTTTCAGACTTGTACTTTTTTCTTCTTTTTCTTCATGTCCCAGATGAGCAGCTACTTGGTTTTATCTTAGGATACTTACCTTTAATCTACTTTATCTTAAGTCTTTTATCTTTATCTTTTTCAAAAATCCCTTGTTGTACATCACAGTGTCCAAGCAGCGCTTTGAAGAACTAACAGTTTTCTCATAGGCTCTTCTGTGGTGCTTGTCACTGTCTCTTGGAATAGTTCATTAACTGACTGTCCACAGTAACCTCCTTGACATCATTACATATTCCCCACTTGGAGTCCCTTGACTTTGCTGAAAGAAGGTAATTGGGAAAATAATTTGCAATAATGTAATTAATACCTTGTAATCGTTACCTGCAAGAGGGGAAAATTCAAATGACTCCAGCCTTTAATTGCTGTCCTCTTCAACCTACCTAGTAGAGCTCTGGTGTGTGTAATTTCCTCGTGCTGACTTTTCCCCCTCCCTCATTTTCATGACATACTCTATCTGTGTCCTACTCCTGCTCCAGGGTTTGAGAATGAAGGATTAAGCTTAAGCTTTGGACAAACATGGGGGAAAGATGTTGTTTTAGTGTTTGTTTTCACTTTTCAAATCTGTTTCAATTGGCAGTGAATTAAATTGACTTTACAGAAGTCCTTTTGCCTGTAATGGAATAGTCTCCCTGTCCTTACCTTGGCCAGTGAGCTTTTCCATCCTTTTCCCACCCTTGCTCTGTTGAAGAGGGGAGTAGGCAAGCAGTCAGGTGGGTGCATGGCTGCTGGCCAAGGCTGACACACCACATCTCCTTTCTCTATTTTGCTAACTCTGTCTTTAGGCTGCTTCTGGGTTTATTCACTGAGCTTCAGTAGTTTGAAGATTCCCTGTGCTGTGCTATCCTGCCTTGCTTTCCAGCTTAGCTTCTCTGGCCTTTCTCTCTCAATTTCTTTCTCTAGTCTTTGCTTTTGAGTTCCCACTCCCCTTGGGCTCCTTGTTCCATTTTGATATCCAGCTGGATCTATCTCCTCCCAGCGTGTCTGATCACTCATTGTCGTTCGTTCATTCATTCATTCATTCATTCATTCATTCATTCATTCATTCATTCATTCATTCTCCCTGAATTTCCACTTTTTTACTTCCTCACTCCCTCCTTGTGAGGTGATTCTCCTCTGGATTTTCCCTAGTCTCTCTCTCCACTTCTTCTCACCCTGTTTGTTCATCCATCAGTATGAAGCCTGCTCAGTCATTTCCAACTTTTGCACTGAAAGTTTTCAGGACTTTCTAAAGACAGACACAAACTGCGTTTTTCCTGTGCTTTATTTTCAGAAATGGATGGATTAGATTTAGCCACATGGATCAAGTACTAATTTGTGTGAGAATTTTAGTTGCCTAATAAGTGCTGTCCAAGACATTAAAAACTGGGAACAGCATCTAGAAATAGGAAGTGTTGGCCATTGTTATAATAGTCAGCACAAGAAGCCTCACCTCTCAACTGATCTATAGGCTTTTCTTCTCTTTTTTTTTGCCATAATGTGTGGGATTCTGACACAAATGTTTCAACTTACACTTCAACACTTCAATTTATTTTTTTCTAAAGATAAGGTGCTACCTTTTGCTTATTCTAGACTGTGAAATAGTTGTGTCCTAGTGATATATTATAGCCTTGTTCATGATAAATTATTTGACTGAAGATTTGAGTCATAGGTTTACTGGTGATGATTTGTGTGTATTTAAAGAAAGTTCAGATTTGCATTGATAGAAAGCCAGTAGATAAAGACTTTGGTTGTTGTGTGATGATCATTCACCCTCTATTATTGACTGACAGAAAGTAAAGAGCCCAAGTGAAGTCAGGCAGTGAAAGGGCAGTGCAAAATTCTAAGTAATTTGCATGGTGTGGATGAGTGGTAGTCAATTAAACAGTAGATTGAATTGGGCTCTAGAAAGTTAATGCAGAGCAAGACTGGGATGGAGTTGGGATGCCAAACCCTGCAGGAGTATGAATAGTCCTTTGTTGTGGATTTAGAGCTAGCTAAAACTTACTAGCCTACTTATTTTCTGTTGTGAGGTATGATTTTAGAAGAAAGGAAAAACACAGGCTCAAACTTAAGACTATAAGGAAAATTTATTAACAAACTAGAAAAAAAACAAAATGAAAAGGAAAAGTCCAAATGAAACTTCCAGAACACTTCCCTCTCTTACCCACTTATTTCCTTCCCACCTGACAACATAAAACAAAATCTGGGATTTTAAATCAGTTATCACTTTTACAATAATCTTTCTTCAATTCTCATAGGGCAAGGAGTCTTCTTTTTCAACACCTTGGAAATATGTCTACCAGAACAGTTTTCTGTGGCTTGCATCTTCAAAAACAGCAGCTGCCCAGTTTAGAAAAAAAAACTCTGCTATTGTGAAACTCTTCTCATTTTCCTTCATTGAGTCAATGGGTCATTGTTAACTTATGGGATATCATTTTTAAAGATGGGCTGTTCAAAAGAAAAAGACTCACTTTACCAATTCTTACAATCATCTTCATCTCTAAGAAACACAAGTCTTCTTCCTCTTCTCAAAGCATCACTGCTTTTTTTAAAATCTGCTGCCTCTAGTTATCTGTTACCTCTGGTCAGATTCACACTGAACAAGCCACCATCTTTCCATATTGTTTTCTTTCATGAATTAAAGGAAATGCTGTAGTTATTATAGTCTATGGTGTTACCAAAAGAACTTTCAGTCTCAATTTCAAGACATCTCCTTATTCTTTCTCTCTTCATTTTGATACTTAAACTCTTTCTCAGCTGACCGGGTTCTGTTCATGTTGTCACTCTCTGGTTTTTCTTCTCACTCAAGGAGTCTCATCTAGACACTGGCTGGCTTTTCACTCAGACCGGCAGTGGCTGAAGCAGTCACGGTGATGGATTGCAGCTGAGCTGGGCTCTGCTCTCTTTCTGCCCCGCAGCCGCTGGAGAAAGCCGCGATGGAAACAGAGGGGGGAGGGGGGGCGGCCCAGCGGCGGCGGCTCAGCCCGGCTCGGCCCGGCCTGACCCGGCCCAGGCCGGGCCTCCCTCCACTCACAGCTCTGACACCTTCAGCCGCCGGAAGCCAAAGAGAGAGAGTTCAGAGTTTCTCAGGCTTCACAATGAGTATTCACGAAAGTAGATCTTGACTCTGAATGGCCTACAAAGCTGTCAGTTCTCAGAACTGGACAGACACTGGCTCTCTCTGAAGTTCTCGAGAGCCTCTTTCAGGAGAACTATTTCCGAGGATGTCTTTCCTTCCTTCCTCCCCAGTACCAACCAAGGTCAAACCAGCACATCCTTAAACTCTATGGAGTTACTAATGTCAGCTGGATCTCTGAAGCCCCATTGTTCCAGCTGATCATCTGGATTAATGGTAGCAGTTTGCCTGGCTAGGGAGGATGAAACTTTCCTAGGAGAGTGGGTGAGAGGGAGAAGGACAGATGCAAATGCCGTGTGATGCATTTACTTAGCTTTTCTTCTTGAAGACCTGAGGATTGTCACCCTTTTTCTTCCTAAAAAAAGGAAGGCCTGAATATTTGAAGTCTTACAATGTTATGAGTTGTAGGAATGTGAAAGCCCAGAACAGGAAGCTGAAATTTTGTGATTTGAGCCTGAAATCTGGAACTGGTCTAAAATATTGAAAAACTTATCACAAAGATTGTGAGCGCTCCTCTGCAGCTACTGAGTTCACATCTCCCTGTTGTTTCCTTTGGTGGATGGTACTCTGCAGTGGTTGTAGGTTTTTATCCTTTGGGACAGCTTTTTATAATAAAAGCAATGTATCCTTACATTTATATTCTCTTGTTGGCTTTGACAGTGGCAGAGGACCATTTTTAGAAAAATGCTGCATTTGTGCCAAACTAGATCTGATCCTTTTAAAATTTTAGATCTGATCCTTTTTAAATTTTAGATTGATAAGATTTAATCACTGGCTTAACGGTAGAACAGCAGAGATGACAGATTGTACTACTGGAAGCTATTAGTAGTTTTCCATCCTCCTCCACTCCTACTCCCACAATGCCCTCTTTCTCAATCTACTATTTCAAAACTTGTGAAATCACTTGTTGCTGTGGAAAAAACCCAACTCAGAAAAGATTTTGTTTTGCTGAGCTTTTCATATATGCAGTGCCAGACCTTCAGGTCAGTTGCCATATTTCTATATGTATGGCTCATTCTAAAGTAAACCCCTTTGTCATTTAATATTAGCAGCTAATAATTCAGCACTTTTTAGCACAGCAAAATCCATATCTTGCAGCACTCCACCAAAAAGGAGATTCTTCTTTTCCTCTCTGTCCATTGTAATGCATAGTTTTCATAAGATTTGAGTATCCATTTATTTAGCAGAATTAAATTTGCAGATGGTATGTCCGGGCAAAAAAACCCCAACACGCTTTGCTCTTTCTCACTGAAATTCCTCTGATGTTGAACCAATGGGATAGGACAGGACTCTACATAGGATTTCTCCTCTCGTTTTTACTTTTACGACCACTAGAGGTTGCTCTTCTCCGTTGTTTGCAAGCTTCATTCTCCGGTCGTTTCGTTTGGAAGCTGAAATTCTTCGGTGCCTATCTTATAAATAAACTACAAATTTAAAAACACGATTACTGATTTATTCTTCCAGGTAAGTTTTGGAAGATGAAGGCTAATCAAGGTTATTTATTTCTTTGTGTTAAGAAAGACTGTACTTGTAACACTGAATGTCAGTATTTGATAATCTTTTAAGTAAAGATACAGAGTTGGAGTTTCATATGACTGTATTAACATTCATAAACATATTTGGAAGTGTTTGAGACAAAACAGGTCTTGAGGGTGAGTTCTGTCATTCCTGTTTTCACAGAGTAACATTTACCTGTGTTGTCCTCTTGGTATGTACAGGAGTATCACAAACACATGATCTAATAATGGGAATAACAGCCCAGGACCTCAAGTATTATTGACCCTAAAACAATGAAAACATCTAAGCTGATGTGAATATTTGAAATGTTTGTGAATTTTATTAATATTGTGTGCACCATCTTGCTTTCTGCCCTAGCACTCCTGCACTTCTTCTAAGCCTTTCCACGCACAAATTCCTGACTTTGACACTCACCTCTCACTATTCTCTGTGCCCTTCCACTTACCCTCTCTTTCCACTCCACTCCTGGTTTGTTTTTTCCCTCAAAGGCTGGAAGGTGGGGCCTGGGGTTGCTCAGGAGAGGCAACATCCTCTGAAAAAGTGTGTTCCAGAGAGATTTGTTAAATTCAGTTAATCATAAGTGTTTATAACGCAGCCAAGTGCAGTCCATGTTCAAAAGGAATTTCAAGACTTACACAAGAGCAAGTCTTAGAAGTTTTCCTTGCATAGAATGAGTGGGCTTGAATTTTGAGAAACAATTATGTAAAAATGTATTTACTTAGAGCAATGCAATGCTTAATAGCACGTTACCAAAAATGGTCAAATAATTGCTAAAACTTGCTAAGGCTTTTGCACAGAAAGAAAGGCTAGATATTCTGTTCTAACACTTAAAATAATTTTAAAGTATTTGAAATTAAAGTTTAAAAATAGAAAGTGACAGACAAGTTGAACTGCAGGTGTCACAACCAAATTTACCTATAATTTAGATATTTTTCTCAGGTTTCCCTTTGCTTTTGACATCTTGCTTTCCTGATGTTTCTGTGAACATTGCTGCTTGACAGATCTCAGGCAGAGCAACCACAAGAAAGGTGCTGAAACCTATGTAAGAAAGGTGAAAAAACTACATGAAGTACAAGAAAAGAAAAACAGAATGGAAAAGTAGGGATATATAAATGAACTGGTGATGATACTATAGATGTAACTAATGGTTTCATTAGTCTATGATGGCATTTGGGTGAGATGCAACCTACAAGCCAGTTGTTAGTTTTACAATTAATTTTGCTGAACGTAAATGGAGATAATTCAGTCTGAAAAGGAACTTTTTTAGTTTATTAACTAAAAAAGAAAACCAAAAGCAAACCCACAAAGGCTCCACTTCACTTGTTGAAGTCTTCACTTTGCTTGTTGAAAAACAAAAGTGTTTTGATTTATTAGATTAATATTTTAGATTGTTTTACAATATGAAGTTCTGTGTGGAAATCTCACAGAATGTTTTCTAAGAGAGTACTTAGATCTTCTCTTTACAGCAATACTGAATGTCTGTCAGGATCTTTATTTATAATTCACCTACAGATAGAAATATTTTGTTTCCCCACTGTATATGGCTCGATATTATTTGGAGTACACTGGAATTTCATTTTAAAAGAAAGCTGGTAACTGAATTTTTAAATTTGACAGCAGAGGGCCCCAGTATCACACCAGATGTCAGTTGCTCACCAAAGTTTTTCAACAGCTGGCTTTCATGGACACAGAATCTTTTCAGCCTTAGAAATAGCAGAAATAACTGTTCTGGCTGTAAATTCCCATTTCTCAGTTGAATGCCAGCAGCTGTTTGATGTTTAGGCTAAATGACACCTCTGTGGGTTACTTAATTTGGTTTGCATGTTATGGTTTGTTACACAGTGCACTGTAAATATTTTCCTTTCTGGCTCTTACTGGTGATATATTTTATCCTTCCCAAAATAATAGTTTGTTCCTGTGTCTGAGTGCTGAGTGTTTTTCAGCCTTGTGTAGGTTCTGTGGCAGGGACGCTTTCTTGAAATCTGGGATTTTTAGGGGATTTTGTTTGTTTGTTTGTTTGTTTGTTTGTTTGTTTGTTTGTTTGTTTGTTACCTGACAGGAGTTTCTACAAATATGTAAGACAAGATTTTATAAAAGTAGCTATAGATCTAATCAGAAAAACTTACATTTAGTGCCAACTCAGACTACATTCTGCAAATTTGAGAATTAGCAGCAAAGCATCAATCTCTTTTCAAACCTGAGAGGCAGAAATCCCTCAAGTTTACTCTCATGACTAGGCTGTGGAAAAGCAGGGCTGTGCTGGAAAGAGGATTCCTGCAGGTAGAATGGAGCACTCCCCACTGAGGTTTGACACTTGGCAAAGTTCGTGCTGAAGTTCATTCTCTTCATGCTGACACTCAGATTTTCTGAGGTGTTCAAGTCAATGTGTGGTGGTGGGAGATCGCTCCTCTGGTATAACTTAGAGCAGGGCAGGGCCCAGGGTTAGTGTTTGAGCCACAAATCTCTTTGTTAAGCCTCTGGACCACTCTGAGCAGTCCAAGGATGAGTGGGTAGATGCCTGCTAGGCACAAGCAGGGGAACAGCTTGTTTGCACTAGATGTGAATGAGGGTGATCTCCTCTGGCCACAGGGGCAGATGCTGTCAGGGGACATCACATCTTCTCAGCCAAGTGTAGTTGCACTGTGGAATAAATACTCAAGAATGACAAAAAATGAGATGGGTAGTGAAAACTGATTTTGAGAATTGATGTGTAAATCCAAAAGATAGAGCAATTTTTCTTTGTGTCAGACTATTATCTGTGGATCCTGGGTGCTAACAGAAGAAAGCAAGAGAATTACTGCTTTTTGGAGGCATGAGGTTTTAAATGGCTTGGAGAAAATATGAGGAACTTATTCTTAGTAAGAAATAAAATGAGTTGTGTTGTACCCAGGAATGCCGGAACTGATGACATGTGCAAAGGATGACATCTGTGCAGTAGAGAAGATACTAATTTTGCATAAACATGGTGCTGTTCATATGAGCTGATATGAACAGGATGAGGCTCATGAGTCAAATATATCTTTGTAGTGACCAATAAGAAAGACCACAAATACCATATATTGTTTATCATGCAGCTGCATGTGAGCCATGGGCTGAGTCTGGTGCTTATCAGAAAGATGTGAAGAGAGACATTTTTTGGCGATCATGTACCACTTGGCATGCCTGTTATTACACTCTAGTCACTGGAGCTCTGGGCTTTGTGGTTTTCTGAACCCTAACCCTAACCCTAGGCGTAACCCCAACCCAAGGCAGTGCAGTAAAAGGAGCATTGGGCAAAGACTGGTGCCAAGCAGAAAGGTATGGAAGGAGCCATGTTGTGGCAGTTTTCTTTTTTCCCTTGGCACGCCTTTTGTAGCTGCACAGTTCCTGGAGCTCTGGGATTTGTGGATTTCTGAACACTAACCTTAGGTCATAAGCTTATCCCTAGGCATAACCCTAATCCTATGTGGAGCAGTAAAAGGAGCCTTGGGCCGACGTTGGTGCCAATCAAAAAGATGTGTGTGGAGCCATTTCCTGGAGGTCTTGTGTTCCACTTGGAGTGCTTATGGTAGCTGTGCTGTCCCTGGAGCTCTGGGCGTTGTGGTTTTCTGAACAGTAAGCCTAGGTGTAACCCTAACCCTAGACAGTGCAGTAAAAGGAGCCATGGGCTGAGTGTAGTGTGAAGTGGAAAGATGTGAAGGAAGGCATTTTCTGGCAGTCTTCTGTTGTCTTTGGCATGCCTATAGTTACTGCACAGCCTGGATTGTGGTTTTCAGAACCCTAACCCTAGGCCTAACCCTAAACCTACGCATGACCCTAACCCTAGGCAGAGCAGTAAAAGTAACCTCGGACCAAAGTATATACCAAGCAGAAGGGCATGGAAGGAGCCATGTTGTAGCAGTTCTCTCTTGCCCTTGGCATGCCTTCTGTAGCTGAACAGTCCCTGGAGCTCTGGGCTTCGTGGTTTTCTAATTCCTAACCCTAGGTGTAACCCGGACCCTAGGCAGTGCAGTAAAAATAGCAATGGGCTGAGTCTGGTACTGCGGAGAAAGATGTGAATGAAGGCATTTTTTGGCGGTCTTGTGTTCCCTTTGGCATGCCTGTTGTTACTGCATAATCACTGGAATTGTGGGCTTTGTGGTTTTCTGAACCCTAATCCCAGGCCTAACCCTACCCCTAGGCAGTGCAGGAAAATGAGAACCAGGCCGAGATTGATGCCAAGCAGAAAGGAATGGAAGGAACCATGTTGTGGCAGTTCTGTTGCCCTTGGCATGCCTTTTATAACTGCACAGTCCCTGGAGCTCTGGGCTTTGTGGTTTTCTGAACCCTAATCCCAGGCCTAACCCTACCCCTAGGCAGTGCGGGAAAAGGAGAACCAGGCCGAGATTGATGCCAAGCAGAAAGGTACGGAAGGAACCATGTTGGAGCAGTTGTCTCTTGCCCTTGGTATGCCTTTTGTAGCTGCAGCATGCTTGGAGCTCTGGGCTTTGTTGTTTTCTGAACTCTAACCCTAATTCTAAGTGTAACCCTAACCCCAGCTGGAGCAGTAAAAGGAGCCTTGGGCTGAGATTGGTGCCAATCGAAAAGATGTGTGTGGAGCCATTTCTCGGTGGTCTTGTGTTCCATGTGGAATGCTTATTGTAGCTGCATAATCTCTGGAGCTCTGGGCTTTGTGGTTTTCTGAACCCTAACCCTAGGTGGGGCATTGAAAGGAGCCATGGGCTGAGGCTGGGGCCAAGCAGAAAAAAATGAAGGCATTTTTGGCAGTCTTGTGTTTCCTTTGGCATTCCTGTTGTTATTGCATTATCACTGGAGTTGTGGGCTTTGTGGTTTTCTGAACCCTAACCCTAGGCTTCACATTAACCCCAGGCAGTGCAGTAAAAGGAGCATTGGGCCGAGGTTGATGCCAATCAAAAAGATGTGTGTGGAGCCATTTCTCGGTGGTCTTGTGTTCCACATGGAATGCTTATTGTAGCTGCACAGTCCCTGGACCTCTGGGCTTTGGGGTTTTCTGAATGCTAATCCTAGTTGTAACCCTAATCCTAGATGTAACCCTAACCCTAGGTGGGGCATTGAAAGGAGCCATGGGCTGACTCTGGTACCAAGCAGAAAGATGTGTGTGGAGCCATTTCTCCGTGGTCTTGTGTTCCACATGGAATGCTTATTGTAGCTGCACAGTCCCTGGACCTCTGGGCTTTGTGGTTTTCTGAATGCTAATCCTAGTTGTAACCCTAATCCTAGATGTAACCCTAACCCTAGGTGGGGCATTGAAAGGAGCCATGGGCTGAGTCTGGTGCCAAGCAGAAAGATGTGAAGGGAGGTATTTTTGGTGGGGTTGTGTTCTATCTGTCATGCCTGTTGTTACTGCATTATCACTAGAGTTGTGGGCTTTATGGTTTTCTGAACCCTGCGCGTAACCCTAACCCTAAGCAGTGCAGTAAAAGGAGCATTGGGCCGAGGTTGGTGTCAAGAAGAAAGGAATGGAATGAGCCACGTTGTGGCAGGTCTCCATTGTCCTTGGTTTGTAGCTGCAGTGTGCTTGGAGCTCAGGGCTTTGTGGTTTTATGAATCCTAACTCTAGGCAAAAACATAATCCTTCGAGTAAAACTAACCCTCAACGGAGCTGTACAAGGAGCATTTGTCTGAGTCTGGTACGAATCAAAAAGATGTGTGGGGAGCCATTTCTTGGTGGTCTTGTCTTCCACTTGGACTGTTTATTGTAGATGCATAGTCCCTGGATCTCTGAGCTTTGTGTTTTTCTGAATCCGAATCCTAGGCGTAACCCTAACCCTAGGTGTGGCTGTAAAAGGAGGCTTGGGCTGAGTCTGGTGCCAAGCAGAAAGATGTGAAGGGAGGCATTTTTTGGCGGTCTTTTGTTCCCTTTGGCATGCCTTTTTTTACTGCATGACCACTGGAGCTGTGGGTTTTGTGGTTTTCTTATCCCTAAGTCTAGGCCTGCCCCTAACCCTAGGCATAACCCTAACCCTAATAGGTGGAGCAATAAAAGGAGCCATGGGCTTAGTCTCGTGGCAAGTAGATGATGTGAAGGGAGGCATTTTTTTGGTGGCCTTGTTTAGGCCTTTGGCATGCCTGTTGTTGCTGCCATGTTCCTGGAGGTCTGGGCTTTATGGTTTTCTCAACACTAACACTAGGCTTAAATCTGCTGCTTGAACATTGAAGCAGCCTCTTACCATATGCAGCTGAAATCATCTTATATTTAGTCATTTCAGAGGAGAATAAATATGAAAGAACGAACGAAAGAAAAAGAATCTTGATGGACAACTGAGCTTCTTTGACCTTTCAGTATCACTTCAACAATGAAGTTAAAACTAACCAGAATGTAATATCTGTGATTGTCTGTCTTTGTGGCTCTGTATAGCATCATTCCTTTTGTGTTTTGATTGTTAAATTATTTATTTCATGATTTTGTGGTTTTGTAAGTATTAGTTAAAGGTATTATCTTTTAAATTAGTTTCTTAATGAAGATAGTTGTTTCAAGAGGGGGGAATGAAAGGTCAGTATTTTAGTATTTATACCTTTCAATTCTTTTCAATTGTGAACTTGTAAAATAAAAACATTTAACTCTTTGTTTATTGAAAAAACATGCTTTTCTTGAAGAAAACTCACTAAAAATGTAAATGTACTAATTTAAAGTCTGTCACAATGGAGCATTGCATTTCTAGCTCTTTTTTTTTCTGTTATGTATATACTATTTAGGTTCTCACTGAGTAGTTTTCTTTGCCATGTGCATCCCAGATATCAACTCCTGGGGGCAGGCAAGCTCCACGGATTTGAATGTAGGTGGCTGAATAGATTTGTTTCAAGTGTATTGTAACAGAAGAATTATTTTCTGACCCTTTCACTGGGAGATGGATGGATCTTGGATGTTTTTCTCTGAATATTATGTACCACATGTCTCAGAATTTGCACACGCAAAAAAAAAAAAAAAGGAGAAGCATCCCCCACAGAAATGGTCAGACATATGACATCTTAATTCTTTTGTTGTGTGGGCTTTATCTGTTTCACAAGACTTGGCTTGGGTAGATAATTCTAAACAAATCCTTGCTTGGTATTAAATGATGGTAGTTTTGTGAAACTGTGTAAATTCAGTTTAATGTTAATTCAGCAAATATTAAAGTTTATGAAATTTTTCTGTGTATGCATGCATGGAAACAGATATGTCTGTTACTTAACATGTGCATATTGCTTTTTCCTCCTTGTGTTATTCCTCATGGGATTTTTTTTCCCGTTGTAATATTTAAAGGACAGTAAATAGCATAGCACACAAAATATTTAGATTTTTTTCAGTTACAAAAAGTTACAAACATTCTTTTTGAATATGAGATTTCATTAACTGAGGCCTGAGTATAAATTCAAAGACAAGGGGAGAAAGGAATCTTATTAAATAACCAGTATATTTGCCCAAATTAAAAATACCTTCCTATCTGAATTCTGAATACTTTGGTAGTTAAATGTGGTCAACTTGTTACACAGCCCCTACATAAAATCACAGAATAGTAGAAATATGTCTTCTTTGAAAATTTCCTTATTTTAAAAAAAATCTCACTGCATTTTGGTGCAGGTCTATCCTC
>VWYI01015818.1:0-28106 GCA_013399455.1 Anthoscopus minutus | reverse complement strand
ACCTGTTACAATTAGCTACATAGTGATGCCATAGACGGTTTTACACAAAAACACATTTTCATGTAGCTATACAAGATTTACAGTATTTTAAAACTCAGTCCCATCAGTATGAAATGCAACACTTTCTTAATACTGTCAAAGCCTAAAATCTAAACAGTTTTTCTGTGTTTACATATATCTTTATCTCATATTTTTCATTCTATATGTATTCTTGTTAGTAGCATCAAAGATAGAATTAAGATTATATTTTTTTTAATCCTTGGAAGAAGATTAAGATGTGTTGAAAGATGACAAGACTTCTACTACCACCAGCTGTGCTACATCCCCTCTTTGAACAAAAAATACTTTAGTAAAATACTTTATATACATAGATATCATAATGCAATCGTTCTGTATTTTAGACAATAAGCTTGACCAGGTGTAAGGTAACAGCTAAATGTTTTTGACACTAAGGAAATAAATGCAAGGGAAAAAATGGTAAGAAACTTATTGTGAATGGTCATTTTCTGGAGGAAAATACAAGTGAAATAGGGATCTAAATATTGCACTACATTGCTGGCAACTAATGAAAAATTGTATAGGTCAAATCTGAAAGAACAATATTGGTGAAATGTGCACTACAACCTATTCCTCTACCAGTACTGTTCAGAGCTGGTCCAATAATACTGCAACCTTAAAGCTTAAGTGCCATCAATTTCCCTCAGTTCATGTGGTATACAGTAGCCATGTGTATATATATTTGCACAAAACTGGCACACATTACAAGAAATACCAAAACCAAAGAAAAGTAGGATTTGGTACTCACCTCCTTCTCCTGACCCAGAGCCATTATCTGAAAAAGAAACAAAGGGGAGAAAAAAAAAAAAAAGAAAGCAAATGAAAATATTGCTCCAGGAGCAGCTGTTTGTTCAGGAACTTGTCACTGTAAAACATTACACAGATGTTACATTTCATGAGCCAGCTGTAAAAACAAGCATCCCACATAAGGTCCTTTAATATGGTATGTCCATACTTACTGTGCCCTAGTCTCTCTCTTCCCTGTCAAGATGTTACTCAAGGAAAAGCATTACTCAACATTGAAACCAAATATCTTTCCTAGCCTCTTTTCAACTGTTAGAGACTAAAATTTGTTAAACCCAAAGGAAATGAAGAATACAAAGCCTGATTTTGGAATGTTTATTTTTCCTTACCCTGTAGCGCTGGCAGTGGTATTTCAAGTACTACTGCAGCACATAAATCACCTGACTGCAGAAGTACCTCCAGACTGCAGAAGACCACTAGTCCTCCAAGTAAAGTTGATTTAAGTCATCTAATGACAAAATAGCTTCTCTCAGTTGAGTCAATCACTTTGCATAAAGATGCCCTAATGGCATAATTATTTTATTGACATTTGACTGACTGGATTAGCATCTGGTGAGTGACAGCTTTCAACTGGAACCCATTTGCCTTAGCAGTTTAAGTGTCAGCAGGACTTGAGCTTCTTCGCCACCCCAGCCAACTAACTCTCCTTCAGAGCACTAAGGACCTGTTTAGGGATTTGCATGCGCATCCCGCTGGGCAGAACGCTGCACGGGCTTCAGCTAGCGCAGCACAAAGACAAGCCCTTAAACACATGAACTTCCTGTCTTTCTTGCTCAGAGGAGGAGGAGAGGAGAGACTGGAATGGCACCTCCTGTCAGTGAATTGTTTCCCATTCCCATTAGATTAACTTCTCTGGAAGGTGAGGAAAGTAGCAGAGCAGAGCACGCATTCTGCTCATCCCAATCCTCTCCTTTCATGCCTGCTTTGGTGATGCAGAAGGCAGCCAAATTTATTAGATAAAAACTGAAAGAAGAAGGAGGCCAGACAGAGAAAGGAGTGGGAATCTTACTTCCACACATGAGGTCATTCGCATCAGAGGAAAAAACAAACCCTCAGTTTGCTCAGTTCCCTCCCCTGCTTTTCTTTAAGGAGCTGTATTTCTAAGAATAATTCCCTCTAGTGCGTGGATGAGAGTGTGAAATTCCACGTTACTGGGTCACTTCACACATTAAAAATAATTTCCTGTCACATGGAGTATCAGGAATAAAGATTTGTTTTTCTTTCCCCTTAATTTTCCTTTCTTTCCTCCTATATCACTATTTGGTATCTAACAAACTGAGCTTATAACCTTACAGAAATTAATGCAAAAACCAGAAGGTTCCTTTTTCCATCAATAGTGACCCACTTTACTGACAAAGCAGACAATCCCATATAAAATGACATTGTTGAGTCACTGAGAAATAAGCCTTATGATGCAGTATTGCTTCATTAGGAAATTTGATGGAGCATAATTTACTTATATAAGTAAATATATATGATTATTTGTGGTGGTGAAATTGTGTCATAAGTTGTTTTGGGAGAGAGGAAGCTGACATACAACTATGAGCAAGTTCACCATGTAATACATATGGAAGACAAAGGGCAAAATGTCTTAAAGAAGCTTGACTTTTTCTATGTCTTTACTTCCAGCTCTCACTCTCTGACTGCTTTTCCCTGAGGTGAGAAACGCTGCTCAGCTCCAGCATGAGGGGCTCTGGCTAAATCCTGCATGCACGGGGCAGGGCAGGTACCACAGGTGGAAAGCATCCTGTAAGCCATGGAGCTGATGCTCAGACCACACCTCTCTATAGATCATTGGCTCGAAATACATAAAGTCCACCTGGCAGGACATCATAGCAGCAGGATAGATCCATTTCTACTTCTCTGGACTTTCGGCTCAAAAAGGATTTAAAAAAAAAAGTGTCATCCACTGTATCAATTTCAACTTTTCCCTGGGAGCTATGCTAGGACTCTCGTCTCCAGGGTAACCATGCTAAACTAAGCTGGTTCCTGCTTTTTTTTCTTTTCCTGAGCCTTGGCTAGATTTTCCCAGACAGCTGCTGGTTAAAAGAGCAGCATTTTTTCCCAGCTTACTTGGACAAGCAGCCCTACTCTTTTCAGGACCTTAATGAATTCAGGGTTTTCAAAAGTTCTCTCTAAGCACCAAGATCTCTCAAGAAAGATACTCAAAGAAGTGAAGATTCCCCCTGCCATCAGTCAGTAATTAGAGGAGGAGTGATTGACTTCTATCTTTACTTAAGGCACCCTTTTCCAAATATGTGGCTTTTCCTTCAAAGCGTTCAAGGCCAGGCTGGATGGAACTCTGAGCAACTTGGCCTAGTGGAAGATATCTCCATCCAGGGCTATGAGGTGGGAACTGGATTATCTTTGAAGTCCCTTCGAAATGAAACCATTCCATGTTTCTATAAAAATATGCTAATGCACAAATACACAGGCTTCTGTTGTGAGCTGCTTTTATCCATAAGGAGTTTCTGGATAAAATACACAAAGAGGGACTTGGATCAGACACAGCATCTGAATGCTGTAAGCACTCAGCTACAGCCAGAATCTCCTTTTTTGTTCTTTCTGAACAGGAGTAATTTCTGTACTATGGGTCTACTTTGGTGCAGAGGCAGAAGAATCTCCCCAAAACCAAAAATGCTTGCAGCCTCTCTCATTCAGGGACAGCTTTACCTCCAAGTAGCATGAAGATTGAACCCATCTCTTCCCCATTTAGGGCAACAGCTCCAAACAGCCAAGTACAAACAGGAAAGCAAACGGTACACTGACAAATTTTAAGCAAGCAGACCCTTCCATAAGCCACTCCTAAGAAAATAATTCTTATGTTTGTTTCTAGTTCTGCAAATAGCTTTACTCTCCTTTTTTCTTTTTCTTTTTGACTTAGAAATCCTAACAGAAATTAATGGACTGTGGCTTCCAAATATGCATCCATATACAGTACATTGAGAAAGTGCAAGTATAATCAAGTGCTACATCATTGTATGGTTATATTTTCATGTGCATATAATATACATCTGTCAGCAGCCAAAATCAATATTAAAATCTGTGTATGCAGACCCAAAATTTCAGCTATACATTTTCTTTATTTTCTCTTAACAACCATTTTTAATGTTAAAGCCTGCATTATTTTTATTTCTAAAGCACCTACAATTGACTCTTTCTAAATGTTGTTTATTTTAGAGTCTTAAAATTCTGACACCCTTCCAAAAAAGGAAATAAATATGCTGCAAATCACCTATGTCTGTAAAATTGTAATCAAAATATTACCTGCCAAGAAACAGAATAATGATTTAGTGACTAAATTGCTCAGTGTACCCTGTTCTAGTGCCACAGCTACAGAAGGTATCAATCCTTAGCAAATGGGAAATATTTTATTCTTGTATGAGATTCAGAGGTCTGATATACATACTTTAAATATTAAACAGTTGTTCCAACACTAAGGAGGAGTTTCATCCTGTTATCTTGGGTGCATCCCATTAGGATGAAGCTTTACTTTGGAAAAACAAAACTCTGGTAGGAAGCCAGTGAATCTGTACTTGTCTCCCTAAGATACCCTAGAACAAAGCACTTGAGTAGAAAATTCAAAAGCAACCAGTGGAAATTAATGGAGGTCTACAAAATGTCTTTTAATTTGAGTATCTGATTATCCATTATACACATAATAGATCAAGAGCACAAATATGTCACCGTCTTGGCAGGGCATAGAGAGGTTCCGGATGATGGCTTTTACCATCCAATATTTTCACACCATCTGAAGCACATCAGACAGTCAGGGTGCAGCAGGAACCATTCTAGTGGAGCTAGAGTGCTGGGGCACTCAGAGTAGCAATGGTGTAAGTGCACTATGCAGCCTGAATCAGAACCTCTGTTTCACAAATGTGCTTTCAGTACTTTCTGGAGCTTTGTGTTTCAGCACATTTCTGGATCTGTTACACTAAGTGCTAAAAATGATGCTGTTTTTATGTAAAAATGATGCTGGGTTTTATGTAGGACTTAAAGAAAATGAGAGGAAGGTTGAAAAAAAAATTCCTGTACTAGCTGAATAATGTAGTAATTAGCTGCCTGCAACCTGAGGCTGAGAAGAATCGATTTTTCATTTTGAAATTTCTTTTTCTTGGTAGAGTAGAATGTGTATATAAACAGACAATATTTGTTCCTAAAACATTATCCTAGAATTTTGTTTTAGTGATAGAAAGAAACTTTTATGCTGTGTGTCCACTTCTTAAAATGATTTAGGCATGAAATTAAAAAATATTATTTACTTATACACCCTCGGATCAAACCTTCATATTTCTTGGTGTTTTTATAGTAACATGTGAGTCTTCCAAAACCAGATTGCACTTTTTTCCTATTTCTGACAGCATCTGGAGATAATTCACAGATGGGAGATTGGGAAAGACAGTGGATTCAGTCATCTCCCTGAGGGATGCTGGAATTATGCTTCTGAGCTGGGCACAAAATATAGGCTTCCTTCAGCATAAGGACCAACAATATAGATTGTTTTGGACCTCAGTAAACACGAGCCAGACTTCAGGATAGGCTGTCTGTGCTGCAGTCAAAGGCCTTAGACCAGCTGGTGTGAAACATGCTGCATTAAATGAGGCAGCAGTGAGGATTTAGATAAGGTACCCTGCACATGCATTTATCCTAATTTCCAGATAAGATTCTGCAGCTACCAGTGAGCTCCAGGCTTGATAACTCTAAATTGTCATTGCAATTAACCAACATGAAGTTAGTCAGGAGTGTACATCTGACCCATGCCCACGCTTTCGGTCCCCATACAGATGTAAACTTGTTTAGAATTAATCCAAGCAACCATTCTGTATCAAAAGATGAGGGATGCCCCACAGCGTAATATTTTGTATGTGTTATTTATGTACCAAAGATTGCAGTCGTTGGCACTACCAAGTTGTTTAATTTTATTCTGAGAAAGCCAGCTATGTCTCTGGTCTCATCAGCTTTGAATATACCTGGAGGTTCAGAACACCTCTGATAGTTAAAGTTTCTGTGTCTAAGAGCATGTTGTAATATTCAAGACAGTGAAAACCTGTCCCATGCATTTGAAACATGGAAAATTTATGCTTTAAATGAGTGAAAAGACAAAAAAGGCAAGTTCATTAGAAATGTGAGGTAGAATGATTTTGTAAGTTATGCATATCTTGACCCAAAGTCAAAGATGCTGCCTTGGATAGGAGGTAAAGCAGCAGTCAGGATTATCAGTGTCATTTGTTGGATGCCACAATAATTTCGTATATCCAAGAAATAAAAGTCCTAAAGAAATGGCTAATTTGGAGTCTGCTCCAAATTTGTTGAAAATCTTTTGATGGATATCAAGGCTCCTCTATAAGCACCACAGAGCCATTCAAATCTATTTTCTCAGATAAAGTATTTCAACTTGTAATGTTTATTTGTTAATCTGTTAGCATATCAAAAGATATCAGATTTCTTGTCTAGCAAAATGTTCCATTCCTAAAGAGGACTTGGGCTTTCCACGTTATTACATTCCACAGAAAGCACAAAAAAATGAATTTCTGGAATTAAGGGCAAAACTAAAGGGCTAACCATAAAACATCATTCATTACTGACACAAAGTGATGTTCTACATACCAGAATAACAAGGTCCTCTTGATACCATTGTTATCTCTTTCTGGTGCTTGCAAGCAGCTCTCCTGAGGAAGCATTCATTTTGGTAAGTGTCTCCATTTGATCCACAAACTGGAATATAGTTTGTGTGACACTGGAAAAGAAATTATAAAATAACCCAGTCATATAGAAATCAAGTGATTAATCTCAACTGCATATTAATATACAGGAAGATAGTTGTGTTATTAACAGTATCTTATAACCCTTTTTGCCAAACAATTTGAAATATATTAGTTTTTCAGTATCACTATATGTATTCATCTTGGATTATGATATGATTATACATATCACTATATGTATTCCTCTTGGATCTCTGAAATAATAGTCTAACTCCACATGGACTGAACATAGGAATTCAGTAGAAAAGATTAAAAGCAAAAAATAACTATGATGGGACTTTGTACTGGCTAGAGGGAATATGTCAGGCGTCTAGAAGTATTTGAAGGATAAACACTGAGGAAGGAGAAAACTTCTTCAGATAATACAAGAAAGTATGACTAGGCACAGGGGGATGAAACTGAGCAAAGGAGAAGTTAAGGAGAACAGTGCTTAAGGGGAGATTTGCTGACCTTTTTGGTTAGAACAGTCTTACAAAAGAGGTGGAAAACAATCACCATTCTCATTAAATTCAAGAGCATCATGAATCTTTTAAATGGTCAACAACTATAATACACCTTTTCTATTACTACGCTGAAAAATCTAAATTTTAAATTTAGTAGAATTTGATACAAATAAAAAGAAAGAAAGGAAGAAAGGAAAACTTATCATTCAGAATAGCTTTTGCAGAAGCTACCTGCATTTAGCAGTTTTCTTATATTCTAACAGAAATGGATTATAAACCCCTTGTATGTGCATGAAGATGCTGGGACTTCCAATCTGCCTAACACCTGAGAGTGCTGCACAACTTCCTGCTGAACTGGAGATCCAGACTCTGCTTTGCAGCATGAAAAAGAGATACTGCCCTGCTTGGTGCAGTGGTAAGTGTAATGTCAGACACTTTTTGCGTCTTCAACACCCTAATGTAAAAAGAACATAACCAACAACAGAAAGCAAGAAGCAATGATGAAATACAGAGTAGCTGCCAAATTTCTTAACCACACAAACTTTATGATTAAACTGTTCAACCTGTGAGAGTGCATGGAGAAATAACATTAGTTAAGTTAAAATGACTTAAAAATACAAGAGTTTCTACTCCAAATTCCAAACGAGAGTCTCTCCTACAAGTTTCTTTGTGCTTTGACATATATAAAGGTCAAATTAATGAAATCTTAATTTTGCAGGGTATTATCCTCCAATCCTTTGTCATCCTGCCACAGATGACCAACTGACAATGAACTAAGAAGATATGGACGGAAATAAATCAGGCTTCCAGCTCAGAAAATTATTTCTAACAAACAGTTTTGTAATACTTTTCCATAGTGAGTATCTCTCAGACACTCAACCACAGCCATTAATCCTGTCACATGCCATATTGAACATTCATTTCTAGAGAGTAATTAACAAGCAACTCCTGAGGGGGACAATACTTTCCAATAGATAATTCTCTGTTCAATAGATAATTCTCAATTCTCCTTAAGTCTCTGTGTGATGTTTTAAATTTGCAGGTTCTGTCCTGAGGATAGAAAATGAAAAGTAAAGGGATTCCCTTTTTACAGTTTGGCAAGCCTTTAGTGGTTTGGTACAGTACAGCCCAAAGTTCTTCTGTGAGCTCCCTTTAGGAGTAAAGTTGTTTTCTTGTGAGGAAGTCCTCTAATATTTCAAATGGCCAATAGGGAGAACATCTCTTCATGCATAGGATCTGCTTGGCACAGTGTGCCATGGGAAAATCCATCTGAGTTGCATCTAGTGCCATGTGATTTCAGAGTTTCCAACATCTGAATGGGTTGTATTGCTCCATTTCCTACTCTGTCCTATTAAAGCAAACTGTCCTGCCTTAGTAAACTGATTGTTGTCAAGCTTTTCTTACTGAGATTGGAAAAGAGCCCCGTGATGTCTGTCCCTCTCCTCACCCTACCTCACCCCATCTTACCCACTGGTTCATAACACACTCCTTAAGTGTTGATCAGTTTTTCATTCAGGTTTTGTAAAACTCATTCAAAATACGGCAAGACCTTTTAGCCTGCAGAACTCTTGCTTCCATGACATTATGCTGTTTCAAACAATACTGAAATTTGTCATCCATTTTCCCTAATCTGAAGAAAGTTTGTGCTGGTCTTGGCCTTAGTTTAGGGGTGGCTATGATTAGCTGTACCCCTGTGCTCCCCAAAACACCCCTCTGTCATGCAGAGCTCATTTCAGTTACAACTTCCTCATGAGGGGAAGAGGAGGGGCAGGCACTGATCTCTTCTTTCTGGCGACCAGTGATGGGACCTGAGGGACCGGCCTGAAGTTGTGTCAGGGGAGGTTTAGGTTGGATATAAGGAAAAGATTCTTCACCCAGAGGGTGGTTGGGCATTGGAACAGGCTCCCCAGGGAAGTGGTCACAGCACCAGCCTGACAGAGTTCAATAAGTGTTTGGAAACTGCTCTTGGGCACAGGGTGTGACTCTTGGGCATTGTCCTAGGGTGATGTTACAGTGCTTGTATCCCCAATCGTGTGTTCTATTTANCTCTGCTCTTGCTTGGCTCTGGCTTTGCTTTGCTCTTGCTTTCTGCTCATTAGTTAGTTGATCTAAGCATCCAAATTTTTTCCCTGGACTGCTCTTTTTTTTTCCTTTCCCTTTTTCTCTGGAACCACCTGAACCTGCTCCGGACTGGGACCTGGGAAACACCGAGAGTCTGCACCCTGTGGCCTGCAGCAGCTGCCCCAGCATCGGAGGGACCGGTAACAGAGCGACCACTCCTGGGAGAGACTTTCTGAGTTTGTCATCTTTTCAGAGCAGTGAGAGTGTTGTTATCTGGTGTTGTTCATTTTGTGTGCTGGGGGTGTCTTGCCCATTCAATAAACAGATTCTTTCCACTTCTGTCCAAGGAATCCTTCTCGAACTGATTGGGGGGAGGGGCCGTGCGGGTTTGTTTTCTGGAGAGGCCTCCCTTTGGAGGTTTTCTCCCAAATTTGTCCTAAACCAGGACAGGCATGTTCAGTGCAGGGTCAGGAACTGGACTCAATGACCCTTGTAGGTCCCTTTCAACTCAGGGCATTAATGGATACTGTGATTTCCCCTCCAGCAGGAACATCTCACCTGACCACAACCTGGACTCCAGAATAATCTAATTTTGCAACTCTCTTATTAGGGTACATTTTTCTAAAAACAGCAATTTTAACAACATGAGAAATGCCTTGCTGGATAGGACCAGTGGCACAGTTATCTTCTCTATGATGAATGGGAAACACACTTCTGGAAGAACATGCTGATATTCCCATTCCCACATCTTCCTTTCAGCGCCTCTTCAGCTGAACCACTATACTCAAATTGCGTCTGTTTTCCTTTCAAAATCAGTGTCAGAAAAAAATTAGCTAACTCTCAGATACTCTTGCATGTGAAGAACTTCGAAGTTTGGGCTGGGTGTTTGTTGCCTGGAAATTTTGGTGCTGCTAGTTGCAGCAAATTGAGTAAGCTCAATTAAGTTTGAGAGTTACAGGAAGATTTTCAACCTGCTAGGTCTGAAAAACACAGTATCTTCTCACCCACAGACTTCTTTCTTGAGAGCATAGAACAAATTTTTCAAGAAGTGTAAGTAAACATGCAAATAGCTTAAAAACAATACTTTTTTTAAAAAATGCATTCTTCAAAACAAGTAACAGTTTATCACGTGGACTAGTTTAGGGTTTTTAGGGGGTTTTTTATGTCTTCAAGACTTGGTTATCAGGAAGTCACAAAATTTACCACCTACAGAAAACAAATGAAACCTTTAGTTATCCTAGGGTTGTATTTATTTTCCTTTTGTTTTTTTAGTCATTACTGAGCTTTGATTTTACTGTTTTGCATAAAGAACTGTTACAGACCGAGACAGATTAAAAAGCCTCTTCTCATAAGAATTTTTCTCCCTTTAAAAGGAAGTTAGAACAATGTCCCCAGCACAAGAGAACAGCACCCTATCAAAAGCCAGCTCTGAAACACTGGAATCTAAAACCAGTGTAAGATCATATACACATCATTGCTATTCTGGTTCCCCTTGATTTATTATTTATTGAAAACAGAACACACAATTATTTTTAAAACACTGGAAGACAGCCCACTCCAGGGTTTGCTAATAACACTGCCAGCTCTTCCAGTTTTACTGAGTCTTGTACATAATATTTCATACATTTGTCCTGGCTATAAACTAAATATAAAAAAGAAAAAACTGCTGTGTTGTTTTTTCTCTAAAAAAGTTGGTGACAGGAGGGGATAAGAATTGCCGTGATAGTTACAAAAACTGCAAACCAAAGGTTCAAAACCTGGAAAAAATTGAACCTGTTCTTTACTTGTTTTTAAAACCTCAGAAGAAATTTTTATCTTTTTTTTTTTCCCCTGAACAGGACTAATTCATTGTTCTAATTCATAACTTTTATGATCACTGGTGACTCTGCTATTAGATGATCCAATCAGTGCAATTGAAAAAGAAGTTTATGGTTAGAGTCTATAAGCCTGTTGCTGAGGGAATTTTTGAAGCAGTGACTCTACAAATACTTCAATACACCTAGAAGATTTGTTAGAAAGGGCAAACAAAAAGGTGAGCAGCCCTTACCTGGAACTGACACGCACATTTCAAGCCATCGCCCTCTTCCTTGCACACTCCTCCATATTTACATGATGATTCATCACACACTCTTACATCAGATTCCCTTACATTTAACTCTGCAGAAAAATAGAAAAAACAGACAGAAAAGAAATTGCAAGATTATTTATTTTGAGGATTGCCTTTTCCTTAAACCCTCTGAGCACCCCAACTGCCTTACTCCCATATAGAAATCAAAGGAAAAATGCCAGAGCTCTTCCCCAGACTGTCCTACATGGGCTCAGCCCTGTCCCTGGGCTCCTCTCAAGGGGCAGGTCCTGCTCCCTAGAAGCAGCTTTGCCTGGTTGGGAGAGTGGTTGTGGCTAAATGCTGATTCACCACATAACAGACACAGAGAAAGCATGTGTTTATACTACCCAAATTCTCTTCCATGTTTCCCCTGATGGGGATGTCGCAGTATAAAACCCTTCACCTAAGTTGTTTCTAGCAGGAGCTTTACACAGCTTATAGCCTGTGTTTCTCACCCGCTACCTCTTTCTGCTTTACTCTCCACAAAGGTCCTGAGGGAGTAGAAAAGCTGAACTATCAGAATTTCTCTGGTTTTTCAGTCTCTGCCATGGCCAAATTGTTATACCCAGACTAAAAAATAAACCCAACTGTGTTTAAACTATTATAATTTGCTTGCACTGCAGGTGCCAGAGTAATGAACCAGAGATCTGTGTCATAGCTCCTGCATAAAATATGAAGCACAAGTGGCAGCTCCTGTCACCATAAACTTGCAGCACAGGCCCAGCTGGCAAGAGGGAAATAGAGGGGCTTTACACATCAAATGCATAGGCAATAGCTCCAGCACAAAGGTCATCTAACTAGCTTTAAGCTCTTCTTGGACATCACAATCCAAGGCTAGTTTTAAAAGAGAATAAATATATTTTTTTGAAATAAGTGTTTGATTTGAATTGTATATAGGGAAAAAGCAAAAAAAGGCACAAATGGGATAACGGAATTGGTCAGTGTCTGCCTAAATGTGACCTCATCAGGCTGTGGGGGAACAGTGCTGGTACTATTGATTCCAATGAAAAAGTGAAACTAACACCAATGGTTCTGGAATAGTCCCCTGACACTGTTAAGTGTGCAGGGAAATCAGAGGATATCATTCAAAAATGTCTGTGCTACGGTTCAAGAGAGCAAACTTCAGGACTCTTTATGATCCACTAAAGAGATTCACTGACACGGTATGATTTAAAATAATATCTGTGACTTTTAATAAGCAAGCCCTATCCAGAAAACTGGCTTAAAGAAAGAGCTGAACACCAGCCATTCAGAAATGGGGAAAGGTAGGTCAAAAGCAGAAGAAAATAATCCTCTCTGCCACTTAGAGTCTTAAACAGGCAATCAGCCTCCTCCTCACAGCAGTATCAGCGCTTTGGTATGACAGTGATAGACACCCTGGAAAACAGCTCCTATGTGTTTATGTAACATTATATGCCCACACATATAGTTTATATAAATAAATAAATAAACTATAATTATTGTAATAAATTTTACCATTTTCCTCCCATGCTTTTCTATTTAACATAGCAAAATTATGTGTTTTTCATGGCACTGAAGTTATAGGATTACAGTACAATGGAAAGACCAGTTATAATCCAAATATTTTTTTGTCAGCCATGAGAAAAAATTGAGAAACATATTGATTCTTTTCCCTCTAAATGCCCATCACTCCCAAAGGCATAAATGAGGAGGGCAATGTCTGTAACAATGGACAGATAGGTATCCTGGTTGCCATCACAACCTGTGCCTGTGTTCTCTAATGTTATTCTTAATGTCAACACTTATCAAGCATGACTGCTGCGTTGTAGGGACCAAGCTAATGTGACAGAACATCGCAGCTTTTTAATTTAATGTGTTCATAAACTTGCTCCTGAAGGAAATGTGCCTTTCTTTCTCTTCATGAAGATCTGTTCCACGAAGATGAATAAACTATCAGAATTAATTAAGGGGAAATGATTGTCATATCTGAAAGAAGGGTCCACTTTTAGGTGATACCACATTTGAGAAAATTCAGTTCTAAAAAGGAATAACCATACAGTCAAATTACAGCCTGCACTGCTTTCAATACACTGTGTTATTCAGGTCAGGAAAGTATGGAGATGTGGGTTCCCCCTGCTCAACTCTCAGCTGAGCATGCTGGAATCAGTGCTTTGCAACATCCTACCCTGTGCTCCCAACCAGCAAAAGAAATTCCTCGGCAGCTGCAAGTCTTTCTTGAATTTCAAGGAGTCTATACATTGTCCAACTGCCTAAGCAGTACAGTGCAGACTTTTCTTCAATACTGCTGTTCCTCCAGTGTGGAGAGGGCACACAAACATCCAGAAAAGGACCCCCTTCACCACAGTGGTGGGCAAGAGACCTCACTTTTTTGCAGAGGGGAAGGACGTGATAGGCTCAGAGAGGCCAGATAGCTCAGCATCGATGCTGAACTTGAGATGTACTCGGTTGCTTAGCTATTGCTCTGCCTGCAAAAGCCAGAGAGAAAGGGAAAGATTTCAAAACTAAACTATAAGAAAGAATATGAAGATGGGGGTGTAGAATTAGGCCTTGTGAACCTCCCTCACCCCAAGAAAAAAAGACTTTTAGTTTCTCTTTAATTCCACAGGAGGAATTGAGAGGACAGGAAGCACAGTGTGCTTTTAATGGTTACTTCATTTTAGGCATGGACTGTTTTTCTTTCCACATAAATGATAAATATTGATTATAAGCTTTATGGCATTAAATGGACACTGAACAGGAAAGATCATGCAGAGACCAGGAGAAAACATGATTTTCCAAAGTTGTACAAAAACCAAGATATCCTGGTGACTGGTACCTACCTGAACATGACAGATGAACTTTATTCTATGACAGGATATCACCTAATCCCTTACTCCATTCAGTGACAAATTCCAGCAGCAGCGAAATCAAGCCTCCAACACGTGCATGATTACATCTGATGGAATCACAAGTACCAGGAAGTGAGGAGGCTGTAATTACTTCTGCACCTACAGCATTCCTTTCAAAAATGAATATATGTGGAAGGGTGGATGCATGTAAATAGAGTGATGTGCGGAGGAACTGTAGGTCTCTTGTATGTCTGAAATGTGCTCTGTTTTCAGTGATTTCCCCACAGATAAAGAATTAAAATCGAGTTTCTGCAATGATTTCCAGAAGAACAGAATCATCATCATAAGAACAGATCCATGAGAGGAGCAAGAATATGTAGCAAATGGTTTAGGATAATTTCTTGCATGTTTCTTTAATGCCTATTGTAACTAATTTCCTTGCCTTTCAGCAGGTATAAATAAGAGAAAGCCTCAGTGTGATTCATTACGCATGGTGAAAATATGCTAGGTAGTAATCCATCAATTCCCAAGAGAAAATATAATTAGCACGACTAAATCAGGCTTCCAAATTTATGATAAAATTAATCTCCAAAGACCTGAAATGAGGTATTAAAAATTATTTACTAGTATCTGTTCGGCCAATACACTTCCTGGTTGTGTGAGGCCTGCCTGGCACAGAGCAGCTTGCAAAGACCCACAGCAAGGTCTTCTGGGTTTGCCTTTTTTTTCTCTGCTGAGAAGAATTCACTTTGTGAAAATTTGTTACATCACTAAAAATGAGGAAAGCTGCCTCTGCTCTCTGGTCCCAGCTAGCCTCGCAGGTCAACCCCGGCCGACCTCAACTTCAAGGGAGCTTCCTCCCGAGCAGAGGCAAAGCCTCAGGTTGGGAAGCTCCTCAGCTTGGTGGGTTGGAGGAAGCGAGCAGGACTCGAGGGTCCTCTCAGAAGAGCAGTCCTCAGAGAAAAGGGTGAAAGAAGACAAACATCTTTATTAACAACATAACAGCCCTGAAGAGTGCTGCGCTGAGGAGCATCAAATACAGAGCTTGCACTTACTTACAAAGGGAAGGAGTGGTTCTCAGGAGAACCACTCAAATCCAGGTAAGAAGGTGGGTTGAGATGATAGACTGGGGAAAGGGCCAAAGGGATTAGGGTATTTAGGAGATTTCTAGAGAGAGAAGCGTAGGTAAGGGAGTGGTTTGGGTGATAGGGAAGTCTCTGGAAACAGGGGTTGAGTTATGGGTGATGAGACAGGAAAAGGGGCAAGGTCTGGGAAAAACGACAGCAGTATGGGTAGGAATACAGAACTTTCTGGAAAGGTGGAACAAGCCATTCAACATGGGGGGAGGAACAGGACAAAACCATTATTATAGAAAGTGGAATAAACTGCTAAATCCACCACAACAGAAAGCCTTCACCATTTTGACTCAGAGAATGTGAAGTACAGCTCGATACAAGTAGCTGTAGATTGGCTTTTTGCCTGTGACCTCAAAATGCTTAGAGGCTCTCGTTATAAGGTAAATGACATGAGTCAAAATGCTGTACCTGAAGATGAAATCAAATTTGTAGCTTTAAGTACATCAAACATATTTTTTCCATCTGGATACCTCAAGAATAAAGTAAAATCTAAGATGGACAAATCTGTTAGCTTTGTTTCTTCAACACTCATGTTTCTCCTGGGGTTGGCAATAGTACACAGTAATGATGAATGGATATAGGGAACCCAAAAATACCTTTCCCACGTGAAAGTGAGCATGTGAATACTGCAGCTGATCCTGAGAAAAAACTGTCTCTGCCTGCCTGCTTATCTGTTTTCTCTTTCTGTGGGTAAGATTCCAAACAGTAGAGGTGTCAGGACCCCTTGTTGCCTTTTGCTCTTGACCTATGGGTTTGGTAAAAAAGGGGAAGCAATTCCCAGCGTTTGCATTAGAGGGAAAAGGCAAGGTTTTTCTGTCCTGCAAACAGTTTGTTCTTTGCGAAGCCAAGTTTCAAATTAGGGTGTACAACCTCTCATTTGGTCATATAGACACATACACATGGGCAGATCTGGGAGAGTTTGTAAAAAGTCTGTAACTCTACAGTTTAATAGGACCCCTGAAGTTGTAAGAACAGTTGAGTTGAGTTGAGTTGAGTTGAGTTGAGTTGAGTTGAGTTGAGTTGAGTTGAGTTGAGCTGAGTTGAGTCAACATTGGCTTGGAAAAGGGCTCAGGAGAAATTAGGTTGTGTTAGAGCACACAAAGTCTGCTGGACGTAGGGATGTTATGACTGGATCAGCTCTCAGGACCACAAAACAGAGTCAAAGAAGGCAAAATCTGATGGACAGAAAACCTATAACCTGCTCAGTTTTAGGAGTGAATCTTATGACTCTGGATTGGCTTGGGCAAATCACAGGTTGTTTTGTTTTGATTTGGTGGGGTTTTTTGGTGTTTTTTATTTGTTTGTTTGTTTTTGTGGTTTTTTTTTTTTTGTTTTTGCCAAATTAGTTATAAATGGATGGAGAATTTAATGGGAGAAAATAAACACACAACAAAATCTTTCCCTTATAAAGGGAATTATAAAGCTGAGGTGCTCACACAACGAGTACAGTAATAACCTGAGTCTTAAATCGAACTCTTGAAAAAATCTTTACCTGCCAGTCACAACCTTTGCCACACAACAAAGATGATACTCAGAGCCAGACCTCTGATCTTATGCTTCCCAAGGACAGCTAGACAGCCTACTCACTTCAACCAGGTGAGTCTGAGTAGCACTGAAAGAGGATTATCCAGGGAAGTATTTTGGATGTCCCTGGAAAACTTCTGCTCACCACCTGCTGCCAGCTCAGAACAAAACTGCACAACTATCCTGTAAAACCTACCAATCCCTTGCAGACATACGAGCATCCCATCTGGTAGTGGCTTCAGTCACTTCAGATTTCCATCACCTACAGTGACTCTGACATTGGTTCAGACACTTAGCTCACATGCACACATCTATACATAAACATTTACATTTAGATGTCTTAATCTAGCTCAGCTCCATCCCACAGCTTTTCAAAGTACATCCAGAACAGCCATTCCAGCAGGAAGTCATACAAATGCTTGCAGAGCTGTTTTACCCAGGCCCTGAACAAAAAACATAATTGTGGGAACTTCCTAATATCTAGGAAATGTACATATTATGAAAAATATGTTAAAAATACCTAAGCCTCCCCCGACACAGCTTCATGCTTTTCCATCAGAACCTGTCACTGTTCACCAAAGAGAAGATATCAGTGCCTGCCCCTCTGCTTCCCCTTGTGAGGAATCTGCAGACCATGAGGAGGTTTCCCCTCAGTCTCCTCTTCTCCAGGCTGTGACAGAGCAAGCAGCCACAGTCACTCCTTGTGTGGATTCCTGTCTAGACACTGGGTCCTTCCCAATCCTTGTTGCCCTCCTTGGGACATTGCTGGCCTTAGCACTGCAACCAAAGGAGAAAGTAGTTTTTCTTGCTTCATCACCTAGAGAAAAAAATATTTCTAAAATACTGGAACCATGAGCTCCTCTAGCAAGTGTGTATCATTGACAAAACCTGTGATTACCATTTATTTGGTAACGAATAAATAACCTCTGAATTATGTTTTCCAGAGCATTTTATTATCCTCATGTTTCAGCAATTGTGGATTATGTAAATCACAATAATTTGCATTGTAGAGTTTATGTTTGCTGATTTTCTTCTCAGAAATTGTCGTAGGTTATGGGTGAGGAAAAAGAAAGCAGACAAGCCCCTCAGACAAAATTAGCAATTACTTGTCCAAATAATACTTGCTTATGTCAAACAAGGCAAAGCAAGACAGAATAGGTCATACCATCTTGTTCAAATGAAAAATTATGGTTTTTTGGAAAAGAAAACAGACAATAAGACAAACTACTGGGAAATAATTCAGGGAGAAGAAGGATGCCCTTCAGACACTGCATATCCCCTTTGAAGATGGCTGTTGCCACTGATTTGAGGCGACAGTTTAACAAAAAAAAATATAAGAAATTAAGAATGCGGAAAGAGAAATTAAGAGAGTGGAAAGAGAAGAGCAAAAAAAAAGAATTTTTAAATAAAGGCAATCAGAGAAGAAAAAGAAAAAAATGAAAATGTAACATAAGAAAATTAAAACAAATGTAAGCTTTAAATAATTTAACCAGATAAAAACCATTTAAATGTCCTTTTAATTACATGGTATGGTATAATTTTCTTTCAGACTTGAATTAAAAGAAAATAATTCATTGGGACAGCCAAGAGGTTATATGAAAAAGAAATTTAAAAGAAACAAAACTATTAAAATTATTTTACCCTAAGAAAACATAGACAACTACAATCTAACAACATGCAAATACTCTCACATTTTTTTTGATTGGTCAATTGATGGATGCCTTGTGTGTGTGATGGCAAATGTGCTGTTTTGAAAACAATCTTAGGCAGTATTAGAGGATAGCAAAACCTGTTTTGTTGCGTCTCAGTGCAATATGTAATGCTCAATTGTGCAGAAAGAAAAAATAAAGCCATGCTTTGGCTCTTGAAAATGCTATTTGAGTGAATAAATCTTGAAATATTTCCCTAAAACTACTTTTACAAGACTGTATTAGCTTTTGATTGCTTAAGTGCTGTCCAATTTATCTAGGATGATTATACTTTTACGTTTCAAATCACCATAGTCTCCTTTTTGAACAGAGGAAAACTGAATGCATACAAGCTGCTGAAGCAATTAGTATTCTTGTACACAATAGGAAACCACAGCAATTTTTAACAACTAGCACTCACACAGAAAGGTAACAAGACCAGCTTTGAACTTGAGAGTCTCCCACACTGCAATATTCACATTGGTAGCGTGCCTGAGACTAACTCTATTCAGTGTGAAAAAGTAAGGAAAAGTGCCATAGCGACGACTGTTTGTATGACAGCTCCATCAAAATATTGGGTGCAGCCTGTGGTACATTTCTGTCTCCATCAAGGAAAAAAAAAGTACTTGCAGAGAAAGTTAAGGCACTTCTTTCTTATACTAAAAGCTTTGACAATATTTCAGAAATTCATTATAATCTGTAGGTGAATATGTAATCAAATGGTACAAATCAACAAGCTGTGCAGTTGGTTGGAGACAGGGATAGATGTGGTGGGTACCTGGAATTATTTTCTATCTCATAAACACTTTTGATTCAAGGTCAGGCAGTACAGCAATCTGGCCTTCGGAGCCTGGGTCTGGTGTGTTACTCTGTCAGCAGCTATCCAGGACACTGACTTCAAAACTTGCTTACAAAACAGAATATGTCTTACTACAAGAAATTATTGACTATGATTATGCAAGGCCATTATAAAAAAGTAAGCATGTCATTGCATATTTTTACATGAAATTAAAATAAAGTATTAGGAAAGGAACACGCTCATGTAGCATATTTACAGCAAGATTGATTAAAACATATATTATCAACCTTCATTCTCTAAGGAAACCAAGGCTGTGCAGGAGCTGCAACTTTCCAGACAGGTTGGTTTGTTCCTATAACTTTTGCACTCACTGGGCAATTTCAACCAAATATGACAGCAGGAGAGCCCTGGGACACTGATCTTCCTAGAAGCTAATGGGAAATCAGTGCCTGCTTGGAGAAAGGGAATCTAATGTCTAATGTCTCCACTTCCAGCTGGAGGGATTCAGGGTATGTCCTGGCTTCAGCTAGGGTAGAGTTGATTTATTCTCAGTAACTGTTACAGTGCCGTTTTGGATTCAGAATGAGAATGGTGTTGATAATACACTGATGTTTTCAGTTTTTGTCATGTTTATCCCAAGCTGAGGACATTCTTTACCTTGTCTCATGCCCTGCCAGTGAGGAGATGCATAAAAGAAACTGTGAGGGAGCACAGCTGGGAGAGGCGACCCAAACTAAGTGACCCAAAGGGATATCTCATACCATACAACATCATGCCCAGTATTTAACATGAGGGGGAGTTACCTGGAAGGGTGGCTGATCTGGGTTCAGGAAGGGAGGTCTGGCATCAGTCATTGGGTGGTGAGCAATTGCCTTGTGCATAACTTGGGTGTTTTTCATTATCATTATTATTTACCATTATTACTGTATTTTACTTCAATTTCAATTATTAACTATTCTTATTTCAACATACAAGCTTTACTTTGATTCTTTTCCACATTCCACCGGGGCTTAGGAGGAAATTGAGAGGGGGTTTAGGAGTGGCTGCATAGTACCTAATCTCCAGCTGGGATTAAAACCATGACATTGGAACAAGGTTCATGCAACAAGAGCACAAACACATGTGACATGCTTCTTTTCACAAAAACATGCAAATAAGTGGCTCTTATTGGCCCTTTTCCATTTATGGCACTGCCATGGCCATGGAACCCAGGATGGAGGGAATATTTCTCTGCCTGTCCTGAGGACTCCTGACCCTTAGGAAAGCGCTCCTTTCCACCTCCGTCCATGGAGAAAGCTTCCAGAGCTTTCTGAGGAGCTAGAGACAACTCAAGTGTGAATTAGATAGTAGTGTAGTTGGTAGTTATTGCTTAGTGAAAATGTATTCTTTAGGTTTTATATACTATGGGTGTAAGTGAGGGTTCAAGATGGAGGATTGTGGGCATTGCCTCAGTTTCCCTTCTTCTCCTTCACTGACTCCATTTTCTGTAGTGTTAAGAATACAATCTTATTGGGTAGAGTTTGCCACAGTGCCATGTTATGTGAATAGATAGGTAACTAGTTATTGGTAGCAAAGTAATAACAATATACACTTAGAATACGTAGTGTTAAATAATTGGATTGTTTGTTTTGTATGTAAGGGGACATTTTGTCTCCCTGAGGGCAGAATCGCTTCGTGTTTGTAAGAGAGCAGAGCCTGTACCATCCATGGCTCAGAACTTATGATAAGATATAATAAACAATCCCTGAAGACTGAAAAGAAGCTCCTCTGCTTCATTCATAAAACGAAAAACGGGAAGAACTCAGGGGGTTGGCCACCCTACATGTTGGGAATAACCTGACAATGGTCCTTGCCATACTGAGACTCAGAAATTTCGACTTGGATCTTGTAAACACATGGACTTTCAGGATACTGGAAAACTCATGCTGCTGAATGCTAATGCTTATACAAATGGATTTATTCTGGTAGGTTAACTTTAAAAATAGTGCTCTTACACTTCACCAGCCTTTGACACCTAATGGGACTCTTAGGAAATTTTTCATTTGGGTAAATTATACTGTTGACAGTTGTGCAGCATGTGCAATTACAGTCAGTAGGAAAATGTTATATGTCCTTTTTCCCTTAATGTCCCCTTGTTTTCTTGCTCTGTCTCTCAGTTTGCAGAGTAGATGGTCAAATACCCAAAATATTTGCGAGCAATTTGCTAAGGGTCTTCTGTCTCTCCTCTCCCCTGCTCCCCTAGCTGGGGAGCTTCTCTGGCTTTCCAGCATCATTGCTTTTATAAGAACACATCAAGCAAGTGTAGTGCTCCCATGGCAGCTATAGCTTTGGCGAATGAATCCTTGTCCTGAAGAAATATTTCTATGCCAATTACAAACCAAGGTGAACTCTCCAGTGCTGTTCATGAAGTAAATGTGACTGTTACTTCCCAAAGCCTGTAGAGGAATGGCAAGCTGTTCAGACACTGAAACAGAGCCCTCATTTATACTCCCAAAGAACCTGAAGCCAAGTAAAATAGCGGTAAAAATGAACACTAAGGCAACTAATAATCTGCCATAAACATTGCAGGGAATTTCTTCTTTGATCTGCAAGTGACATATGTAACTCAAGTTGATTTCTAAATTGAAAAATAACAGTGGTCAAATTCTGATCCTATTCTTTGCACAAAACTCAAAGGCATAGAATCCAGGAACCAGCTTGCCAGATTAAGAGCTGGAACAGAGGTATTATGTTCTATTGGGTCTCCAGAAGAACAATATTTGCATACAGGCAGGGGGATGGATGTCTGATGGCTCTAGCTCACCCTGGTGCTAATTCCTGAGCTCCTTCAGTTTTCTGTTCTTCACTTTCATTTTTTCTACAGCAGAAGAGAAACATACCTGGTGTAAGCAGTGCTATGATGCCAAGAAGATGTAGCCTTTCTATAACCACGTCAGTCATCTGATCACTGCCTAGAGACCTCCGGGATGCAGTCAGAGAGAGGAGCAACAGTAAAGGAAGTGTTTAAAGGGCCTGATCACAAGGTTTTTGGTTGTTGTTGAAGCAAAGACTGAAGTCAGCAGGAACCTGATCCCATAAGAAGTTTGTCCATTTGCCACAAAGCCCATATATTTTCTTCACTCTCAAGGTCACGTCATTCTAGGCTTGACTTCAACTCCTAGTGTGAAAAGAACTGAGCTCTGTAAGTGGATTGACACTTTCCTCTAAGCAAAGCTATGGAAGTGACTTGGCTTCTTGTTTGTTTTACTTCATTTTAAAGACATTTGGGGGGAAACCAAAGCCAACTCTAATTACTCATTAACCTCTGCACTTTCTCTTTCCCTTATTCTTCCTGTGGTTTCAGTGTCAGAGATGTTTAAGGATCAGCTGAGTCTTGGACCTTGAAATCTCCACAGAAACTGTATTCACAGCTGTGGACCAGCCTCCCAGATTACCATGTAGGGATGAGTTGACATTCTGGGAACCATTATTTCAAAAAATAAATTCAATAATGATTTTTTAAAAATAAAATATCTTCCAAGTATAATGGAAAGCACTTAGAGGGAACTGCTAAGTTTTCATAGATGAACTAACACAACGCTGACAAACATTATACTGCACAACTTAGGTTATCACACATGCTGTGCATATTGCACACATTATATATGATTCCCAAAAATTGTATGTTTCTTGCGGGAAAAAAAAGATAAATGTTTAAAAAATGAGAAATAAATATATATACATGCATTCAAACCCCATCTTTTCAGTAAAAAATATTATCAATGTTCACTGTTGGCTCCTACGCTACTACTCCTTCTCTTCTACTTTTTCATTTATCACAACATTTTTCCTTTAGAGGTGAAGAAGAAGGAAACTCTCTGGAATGGAAAGTCCTCGCATTTCTGAGCTACAAACCCAAGAGAAACAGTTGTCTTTTGGTGAACTTTCCAGAAAAATACTATTTCCTACAAAATGGTGTTCAATGAGGAACAAGTCTATTTGAAAAGGTGTTTTGCCATTTGGCATACATAATTTGAGGCTCCAATCCTATAAATGCTTGCACAGAGACTCAGCCTTGAGCATTTGTGATATCTAAACAAGCTAAGATGAGCTGATCATCTGCAAGACAAAGAATGTCCTTAAGTGATTGTAGGATCAAGGACAAAAGCAATTTTCTAGCACCTGATTTTTATGCAGAAACAATTAACTTGACTTAGGCTTCTGTCTATTGGTTACAAATGTGTAGAATTATAGAGTGGATAAATTTTTTTAAACCACTCTTTATTTCCCATATTTGAAATTTCCCTTAAAAGCAGCAGAAAATATCTGACAAAAAGTTGTCAGATAGCATATTAATCTTAATTATTCACTCTCTACAGGGAAAATGCTGCTGTGTGCAAGACCATTTGATAGCAGAAATCTATAATGTGACTTCAAATAGCTTAAATTTTAGATATTACTCATTGCTCCCAGTTACTATCATTAGCAGCTATGTGAAATACCTCGAGGCTGCAGTGAAGATCAGATCTCCCTTCTGAAAGGCATGGGTGAGAACCAGCCCATTACTTTAATCCCAGCCCATTGCATAAGCACAGAAGCCATACAAATTGTGATAAAAATTAAATATCATTTTGCTTTCAGTGGATGCGAATGAGGAAGAAAAGTATATATAGAGGGAAGAATTTATCCAAGTCAGCAACATAAGGCCAAGGCAGGATGCCACAACAGAACTTGTCCCTGTCCAATTGTTTTGCTACAAGGTCATCTTCTCTCACTCTCACTACCTTTCTTTAATAGAAATATTTTCAACACCACAGCTAGAAAGTCATTGTGATCACCAAAAATGGAGCAGACACAAAAAGATTTAGGCAGTACATGTTGATTAAATTAAAAAATGAGAGAAAAAAATGAATGCTAACTCACTAAGGCTACTAATGCTAGCTGAAGTTATGTTGATGTATTAATGTAGCTTGCAGGACTCATTTGCTGTATTCAAATAGCTGATAATCACTGCTCAGAATTCAAACTGTGCTGCTGTGATAGAGCCTAACACAGACAGTGCCATGCAAACCCAGAAATGTGTCTCATAGTCTCATGGGAAAAACTCTTGTTTGCTCAGGAACACAACACTGTAGGGGGTTTGATTCTTGTGCAGAAACACATGGATGTATGGAGGAGGCTGAACAAGCTTTTGGAATGTGCTTTGCCCTAGGGAGGGTGGGACGGGGGGCAAAGAAGAGGATAATTTTGGCTTCAATCAAATACAGGTACTATTTTTCAGAAAAGACACTGTATTTGCAAGGGTGTCTTGCTCACAGCTCCATGCTATGTGGTGCAGGTGGTGTCCCTGTGCACTCAGGACCAGTTTTCTACTGGAGATACCTCGTCTCACACCCTCTCTCTCTTTCCAGTCAACCGAGAGTTTCAGGGGCTCATCAATTCCTTGCATAAGTTGTAAGAGAAACCACTCCTGCAAGGCTCAGCTATGAGTGTAGCTAGAGGCTGCTTGAATATGGGGGGAAACCTGCTGTATCTAGCATATCCAACTGACATTTTCCAAAAATGTCAGCACATCACCTGTCATCAGAAAATGATGGGGGCAACAAAGGTTTTGAACTTCGAGCAAGATCTGAAAACTAAATCTGTCATAAATCTCATTTCTAACTTTGCATAAGCAGAAGAGCCTGCCAAATTTATATACAAATTTCTGAAGAAAAAAGTAAATTTCATATCTGCATAACCTTCACACTAGAGAGACTACAGATCAAAACTGACAGGTTGTGGTGACAAGATAGGAAGGTCTTAATTCCAGAACCAAATTTCAAATTGAATTCAAGTTAGTAGTGCCTGACACCCCTGTTCTATGTGGAAGAGTATGCCTTGCCTTTCCCAGAGAAAATCAGTAAAGCATTTCCCATGTCACAAATACCTGTTCAGTGCTACTCCTGGAAAGTTCTCTGGCAGCTCTGCAAGTGTGGACCACCATCTTCAGCTGAGTGAATAATGAGATAGGTGGGTTGAACACTTGGTGAGGGATTCAGCATTGCCACTGCCCATCTGCACCAGCATTTCAATGTTAACAGAGACTGAAAGAGCTGAGGCAAAAGGAAAACTTTCAGAAAACAGTCTTCTTGCAATGATAATGATTATGAATGTTTTCCATAACCTCAGTCAAGCTCTTTGGGCAAGATCTCCACTGACACTGCTGATAGATTCTTTGTACAAAGGATTACTGAAAGGCCTATGAAAACAAATAACTGGAAACATCTTCCCTCCAATTCCCTGATGCTGTTCACAACAGTTTCATATAAACACAACCTTACTTGTAACCAGCTGAGGGAAATCAGTGGGGCCTCGTGGCCATCTCTTACATATTATATTCTGCTCCCAGCAGCTGTAAATTCAACACTTCTCTAGGCATTAAATTTACTCTCAAGAAACATTTTCTAAGAGAGGTGACAGAGATATTGCACTGTTGCAGCTGTGGAGTCAGATGGCAGCATGCCAGAACTCAAAAAAATTTTAAATTAGAAATCTGACAATCTGCTATAGGTGAGAAAAGGGGGCTTTTAGGTCCAGGCTCCTCCCTTAGTTTTGTAGTTTCCACAATACCGAAATACATGGTCTAGTGTGCAACAGATGTCATATGCTTTCCAACTACTTCTTATTTGCAACTGATAAGCACTGGCATGTCTTAAATATTGAAGAGGATCAGGAATTACTTCTTAAATGGCATTATGTCCTGCTATTACTCAGCCTGTGACAAAGCAGGGTGGTACTTTGCAAAAACTTCCAGTGACTTTGGGATACCCCCAATAATAAAATCTGCTGAGGTTTACTTACTACTTGAAACAGGATCAACAAGAAGAACACAGTGTTTTTTACCACCTGTATCCTAACTAGCTCTTCAATCAATAGTTAGAGCTGATGTATGTTAAAATATCATTGTTTAACAGCTTCTCTGAAATATATACAAAAATGAGAATGTCTTCAGATAGGAAATTATATTTTTGGTGTCTGATCTTCACTTAAAAATGTTATGAAATTCTAAATAAATACAGAACTGGAAACATTTTATTAATGCTTCAATGAACATTGACTGTACTGCTTTTATATAATTCTAAATCACAGCCTAATAAAATGGTAGAAAAGTATAAAAATAGACCTGAGGTATCATAGTGTACATTCATGGATGGAGAAACACACCACATATTGGATCCGAGATGAATATGGCAGGTCCTGACACTAAAATGTGCATGTCAGTAGCTCATTTAATCAATAGTGAAGATGAACACAAAAAGAATGATTCTTTTTAAGTGTATATTCTAATGCTGAATTTTAATGGTATATACCATTATAATCCCCCATGCATTATTCAAATGATCACTCCTATTCCTATTTTTGCTATACAAAGTGGGGAGAAGAACAAAGCCCCTGAATTATATCTAGAGCCATGTATTGACTCAATACCTACTTCAAAGGCCAGTTACACTTATCAATATTAAACTTTAAAAAAAATAGAATTCACTGTTTCTCTTGTGAGATAAAAGACTCAGACTTTCAGCCCATGGACCACCTTTTTCTTTCCTCTTCTTCATTCTGCACAATACTCTCTGAAATATGCTTGGGACCTCTGGGTCCATTAGATGCACATCTTTAAAGCAGTCTGGCTCAAAGGGCTTGATTAGGCTGAAAGAGCTTCTTTCTCCAATGTGAAATGGCACCAGAGACACTCTAAAAGTGTTTAATTCCCAAACACCATGTCTGCACCCGAGCTCAGCCCTTGTGCACACAACACAGACATTTGTAATATCCACTGTGCAGAGCAGTGTTTTTTCCAGAATGTTCTTTGAAATCTGAAGATGTAGCTGACATACCTTTGGAATAATAAAAAAATCAACAAAACTATTATTAGGGAAATCACATTTCCATACCCTTTTTGTATTGCTACAGAGAGATGCCATGGAAATTTAGCCAATTTTTAGTACTTCCTAGGTACATTTTAGCAGCTTTTTTAAAGACATCATATTGGATATTTATGGTAATTATGCAGTCCCCTGATCAACTTTCTACTCCTGTAATATTTATGTCACTGTGTGCAGGTTTCCCACAAAACCTGGTTTGGGGCTAATCTCTTGATGATTTGGTGGCTGTGGAAAAGCATTCTCTCTACATGAGGCTGTCTGAAACGTTAAGATATCAAACATATAAATCTGCTATTGTGCCTCTGCAGGGCTTCAAAAATATTATTAATATGTATTCTGTAATACCTAAGATGTCCACAGGACTTTAAAGCAGATGAACACAAATTTCAAAGGCAAGGTAAATATTAATTCAGTTAGATCAAAATACAGAAAGAATAGATAATGAAGAGCAGTGCCAAGAGTCAGATAAAGGATGCCAGGCGTTAACAATAAACAAGAAGAAAAACTCTTCAGAGAGGTTCAGTAGTTCCTCTTAGCTGCCCCTCATAATAAGAGTTTTCAGCATTGTTTACTGGCCATGTTATCTTTTTAAAACTGATTCCAGATCCTAAATTTAATATCTTTATTCTAAATTTAGGCTTTAGACTCTCATTAAAAGCTGTCACAGCTGGGTACTTTTAGAAGGTTTGAGGGGAAAGAGTGGGCTAGAAGCACTCGCTGTTTAGAACAGCATGAGTCTTTTATGAGTTTTTTTGCTGGTGCCATGCAATTTTACACTTTTTTGTGCATTTAGAACTTCATGCCTTCCCTCCCAGCTCATGCAGCTTTTGGAAGCAGCCATTACCCAACACATTAACAAGAAAACCAAATGCTTTGTGTCGAATACCATCACATGACACTTATTGATACACTTATGCAAAACCCCTCTGCTGGCTTCCAAGGCTGTTGCACTGCAGATGCCTGTGCCATGGCCTTGTAGAGAGAACAAAAAGTGGCTCCTATGCTGAGCAC
>VWYI01015817.1:554-17879 GCA_013399455.1 Anthoscopus minutus | reverse complement strand
GGAGGCATAATTAGGAGAAACTCAGTAGATCCCAGCACAATCTATAGGCCTGCCTTTTGTACCTCCCTCAGCTTCAGTGAATGTTGGGTGTGCAAGGAATGCAAGATAAGGCCCTGAAGGCACAACTCATTACAAACAAAATAATTTAAGGAAGAACACCCACGGAGCGGGAGTAGTCCAGCACCTGGCATGCCTCACAGAAAGGTGGGTTTTCAGAAGTTTTCTGAAGCAGGGGAAGGGTGTATATCCAAACATATTAAAAGGATAGCATGAAAGAAAATAGCTTGAATCTAAGTAGATTATATCTGTGCTAGAAATAAAATTAATGTTGTATCTCTACAGACTCTATTTACTGAGAAATGGGCAGTAAGCTCTTGCATTTTTAGGGACTGGTGCACACATTAGGTTTCAGCTATTCTTGCTGATTTTAATGAAAGCATAAATTTACCGGCATAGGAAAATAGTCCAGACAAGAAGTACTTTGGAGTAGCTAGTCAGGCATTTGTCTGCACTCTGGAGCCCCAGGAACACAGATGGTTCTGAGTGTTACACAAGTCTGATCTCTCTGTTCTTTATTCAGGAATTACCACTTGAACTCTGAGCACAAGGCAAATATGTTTGTAGAAAATTGTGATTATGTACAGCTCTGCATGAGTGCTAGCTATGAATCTGACGATTACTATTGTATTTATGGTGTGCACTAATGACAGATATAATCCATTAAAATATATGTTTCAGAATGAAATTGTGAATCAAAAATAGATATACAATATGTTCATATAAAACTTAAAGAAAAAAATCTGTTTATGAAATTTACGGACTTTTGAGTGCTTGGTTTCAATACCTTTTTGTTGCAATAATAATAATAGCAATAATGATAGTCCTACAGAACCTTGTTACGGTTTCTTGGTTTAAAACAGAGAAAAATATTTCTCATCACATCTAGCTGGTATTTGCTTTGTGTCACATAATCCAGGAGTCCTATCTTGAATTACAGCACCAAATTCTGGGTTCAGGCCGGCCTGTTGAACACAACCCATGTTGTTTTTACATACTTGAATTCTTTTCAAACCCACTTTTCCAAAGGGATGCAAACATATAATTCCCTTTTTTGTAACTTCTGCAGAATGTCTCCACATTTTGACAATATGTTTCATTCTTGAGATGTATATCATATTGCAGATAGAGCACTTGGTTATCCATGTTCTATTTGTTGGGTTCCAAATATTGATATTATTCCTTCTTTTTCTTTTCTTTAGTAAGGCAGAATTTTCTTTTTTTTCATTTAGCTGCTGTATGACCTAGGACCACAATCCATAATAATTTGTTTTGTTCTCCAAACTGAAAACAAGACCCTCAAATGAAAACCAAACATCTAGGTTTGATGGCTGTGTGGAAATATTCTCAGATCTGAGTGTTCATGCCAAAAGCCTGGACTCCACATTTTATCTCTTGTCTGTTACACGGGGCAAAAAGAGACAATGAAAGTACTTTGGACAGGGAGAGATAATACTTCATTTTTGGTCTATAATGACCTCTTCAAGTGATCAAGAAGGACCCCACATCTACTTAGGCTTAGCCAGCAAAGAACATTTTCATGTATTGGGGAACACATCCAAAGGAAACTTAAAAATCTGAGCAAGATGTATTGGAGGATCCCTTCCCACCCTTAAGGACAAAAGTCAAACTAAAGGCCCCAGAGAGTCCAAAAAAACAGTTTAAAAAAAAAAGAAAAAAGGAAAGAAAATGAACAAAACTAAATAAAAGCAATGGCTTTGAAAAAGGACTTCAGAGAGATCTACTGAGAGAGAGAAGAACATCTGGCTTAGGGTGAAAAGAGAAGTGGTGTCATCTGGGCAAAAAATAAAACCATTCTCCTCAAATGTGTCCTTCAAAAAAAGGAGAAAAAAAAACCACACCAAAACTAATCATGCAGGAAAGGAAAGCAAGTTCAGGGAAAGCCAGAATCTTGTAATGTTTTAGGAGGGCTTATTAGAGTGAAAATTAAGTGTCATGCAGAGCTTTGCTTCAGTCCTGATGTCTTTTATTCAAAGATCCAGCACCCTGTAAACCTACTTTAACAACTCCCTGCAGATGAAATATAAAAATTAAAGACATTTACAACACAGCTTAGTAGCAGATGTAGTCTTACTGTGGGGGTTTAGATCAAATGATGATGTAACCCCACCAAAAGGGGTTATAACTGTAGTGAAAACCTCTCACCAGAAAAAAAACTTGGATATCTGACAAAATATGGGCTTCTATTTTTACTTTGAATCCCATTTCCCACTGTCAAATGGTCTTGACTTTTTATTTACCTCTGGAAGATGGAAAAAAAAATATGCAATTTTGTTCCTGGATAGATTCCCTGTTTCATAATATTTCTCCAGCTCTGTGTTACGGTGTAGCATAAACAGCAGGGCCTCTGCTGGGTCAGAGTGGAGGTAGGCAGGAGTTTATGGGGAACTTGTAGTGAGACAAACTTCAGGCAGGTTTGTCTTAGGCTGTGTTGAGACAAGACAGCCTTAAGTGGTCAGAAAAGTCAAAAAATCAAAACAGTTCCTGCGTATTTTTCTTATTTTCCTAGTAGTGAAGTCTTTTCAGTAAAACCTGTAGAAAAAATAACTCAAAATAAAGGACAGAAAGTAAAAGGAGATCTCTGTGCTTCCTACAACTACCTGAAAGGAGGCTGTAGCAAGGTGTGGCTTGATAATTAGCAGGGTTACTTGTGTACTCCTCACTTGTAGGAGATGAGGAAAAAAATCTCAGCTTGTGCCAGGGGAATTTTAGAGTTGATATTAGGAAAAATTTCTTTACAAAAAGGGTTTCCAAGCAGTGGCAGAGGGTGCCCAGCAAAGTAGTTGAATAACCATCCCTGAAGGTATTTAAGAGAACCCGCAGATGTGTAACTTAGGTATATGGCTTAATGGTGAACTTGGCAGTGCCAGGTCAATAGCTGAACTTAATTATTATAGAGGCCTTTCAAACCTCAACATTTCTATGATTCTACTATCATTCTGTATTAACCTCGTTTAAGTCAGGTAAGTTGAAGCTCTGCTCTCTGACATGGTCCTTAGTCATAATGACTCATGACATTATTATTTTCAGACTAGTGTGCTTAGCGCTGTCAGTATACGGTGTCTAGTGCTCCAAGTCAGCATATGTCAAATTTGCTTTTTTTGGTCTCCCATTCTTGGTTGAGCTAAGGCATAATTTCTCTAAGGCATAAACAATTTCTCAAAATTGGTGGCATAAATAGGTCTCCAAAATGTAGTAAAAAATGATGACGTAAAACACTATCAGAGAGAATCATGTTGAAAACTCTAGGTCTAGTGTGATTTTTCTCTTTGTGTGTGGTAAAATAACTTATTTCTTTTTCATACTTAATTAACACATCCTTAGAATATATATATATCAATTATAAAATATTAAGTTGTCTTATTTCTCCTACTGTTTACTTCCATTCTGCTGCAGCAAATACACATGTGGACACTCACATAAGAATTTTTTTGTGTTCATTTGTGTGTTCATTTATCAAGGGATATAAGCTAAGGAAACAAGTTGTCTGGCTTGGTTGGTTAGTAGCTGTCCCAGGGCTGAGCTAGAATCCACTAACCCAGCAGAGCTCTGCTGCAAGAATGAGATGGGAGGCTCACTTGTGCACCCAGGCCAAACTGTACTTTCTGCAGCTGGCAAGAGGAAAGAAAAGTACCTCTGCCATATTTGTAGTTCTCACACCCCAGCAGCTGGTTAGGAGCCAAGTCAGCCCACAACAAAATTAAGGGAAACCTTGGGGCTGTTTTAACAAACTATAGCCCCAAGAATTATGCCACAGTTCACACCTCTTTCCTCCCTGCCTCCTGGCCATATCCCTGAGATGTCCCCTATGCCAAGAGCTGGGAAAATTCTCTAGAGAAATTCTCAGCTGGCTTGTTGAGCTACTTATATGGCACCTTTGCTATCCTGAGACCTAGAGAATTGATGATAATTTTCCTATTGAAAATATGCTATATTGCCATTCAAATTGCTCAGCAAATTTAAAAAAGATGACAGTTTGTACAGGAGTGATGTGAGGACAAGAGTGAAAATGTGTTTAGTTCAGATTTGACCATAATATGTGTAACTGGGACAATGGCTATTTGTCTGCCAAAGATAAATACAATTTGGCCTATTGTTGTGCAACTGTTGTGCAATTATTGTACCTGATTATGTGTTAAGTCTAACAGGTTACCAAATCCTATTAAGTATTCATACCCTTACTATCTCTCCCCAAGAAGGTAAGGATAGCTGCTGGGAAAAACACCCAGCAAAAAGTCCTGCAGTTCTTGCAGATAAAGCCATCCATTTAGACTACCCTAACCTGAGAGAGGTTTCACACTGTTCTGACTTACATCTGGTCAAAGTCCTTCTTCTATGACCTGAATGAGACTGTGTCCCAAGAAATTCTAATCCTCTAACTCAAACAGTGAAAGCACAGAATTTCCAATAAACCTCACTAATGATAAATCTCAGTCCAGGTGTGAAGGCTTATGTTACCAGGCATGGGACCAGAGAAACTAAAAAAGCAATCTAGGAAAATAAGACTTTTTCTTAGTCTTTAATTTAGGATCATGCTCGAGCATGTTGTTTCAGGTTGACTTAGACTGCATCTTCCTACCCGTTCTAGTCCAGCATTTTACACAACCAGACTTTATCAGCAATAACAACAATAAGCCTTAGCCAAACCCAGAGCAGAAGCAACTCTGCTAAATGCATGCCCAAAAATAACAGTGACCATAAAGCATCTTCTTCCAAAGATGAAAATTCTACCTTGCCTTAGAGAAAAAAAGTATGGGAGTTTCCATGGGTCTAAATGTTTTTGGTTCCCAAACCAGAATGCACTTGAGAGAGGAAGGATTTACCAGCTGCTCCTCATTGGTCTTAACTAATACCTCCTGGACTTCTCTCACTTAATGGCAGAAGAATAGATGATGAAGACTCAAATAAGGGTGGAAGAGAAGAATTTATTTGCAGGTTATACCTCTGGCTCCTATTAAAGCTACTATGCCATATGTCCTTAGTTTCCACACCCATGTAGGGATGACAGTCTCCACGCCTCACAGAGCTTCGACTCTAATGTCTATAAAAGTTGTCAGTCTTAAGTGCAAGCCTCAGAAACACAAAAGAAAATGGATTTCTGTTCCAGGTTTCAAAAATAACAATCTCTGTGGGCAACTTTTATACATCATTGCAAGGGCTCTGCGCAGTTCTTCTGCTACATGGTAGCTACATGACAAAGGACAGAAGGGGTTCATAACTGCTCTGCTTTATCTCTCAGCTTGCTCATATGAGCAGCCTGGCTGTTTTCTGTGGATTTTTTAAGAGGCAAATGTACTCAGAAATCAAGGATGAATGAAGAAGGGGTTTTTAATGTGTTTATGTATTACACCATGGTAAGCACAGCATTCATCTCCCCCATTCCAAACGTCACTGGATTTAAAATTATGCACCAGTGGTAAGTGCTGTGTTTTCATTCTTCTTGTATTTAGACAAATGTGCTTTGTCAATGAAGCATACCTCCCTCACCCCATCTGTTTCAATAAGCTGTGCTGTGCATGAGTCTCTGGGGGCCATCCCAGGAGCATGCTTTACTCAGTACCCCAAGAAGCAGCAGCTGCAGCTCCTCTGTGCAGGGTTTGGAATTGTAAAAATGGCAGCATTCAACTAACGACAGTGCTGAGAACAGAAAATGCATATCACCTTCCAAGCCCTGTAAAATGCAAAGACTCTGGGAGGTACAGATCAAGCCTTTGACAAATTAATTTGGTCATCTGCCTGCTGGTGGGATCAGCTTTTCAGCTCCTGGGAGAAGTTTTTAAAAAGTAGCCAAAACAATTAGCTNAGAGGGGTATTTGGAAACCTGTAAATAAAATGGCATTAACTTCAGAAACCTGGGCCTTGGAGCCCATCTGGACACTTATAGTCTGTGAAGGAGCAGACAGGAAGAATATTCCTTGCAATGTAGCCTATTTTGTCTTCAGAGTTCTTTGCTAAATGCTTTGATATAAAATAAAGCTTAAAAAAAAAGAAAGGGAAAAAACCAACCAACCAACCAACCAAACAAACAAACAAAAAAAACTTGGAGAAAATTTCAAGACAAGGACTGTTGTTTTCCTTTAATTTTAATGGAGATTTTCACAGCACCCAAAGCTGAAATATGAAATATATATCCTTTTGGACAGGGAAGGACACACAGAGGTCAGAGTAGGTACCTGATGACATGAAAATTGAATAGTGGGTTTTGTTCTGCCTATTATATGTAATATACAGACACTCTAATTGAAGCAATACTTGTAGGCTTTTTCTTCTAAATTCTCCAGAACATCCTGGTCATTTCAAAATGCCGAGCACTCGAGACTGAATTTTTCTTGCTTTCTCATCACTAAGAATTTAACTCTGCTTAAGGATTGCATTTAACAAGGGGCGTCAATGTATTTTGTGTCAAGTGCAAGAACTTAAGGCATGCTCTTACATCAACAGCCTTTGTCATTGCAGATCTGTAGTCTTCAAAGCAGTAGCCAAAGTTTGAACTTTGCATAAGAACTGACACTGTCGGTCTAAACTATTTATTTTTCCAGACTTATTTCTACTCATTTTATTCATCAAAGCAGAAAAGGGCAGTTAATACATTTACTCTCTGAGCAAAGAATACATATTTTACTGACTGGGCATTTAAGTGTAATACATGATGCCACTGCATATCTCATGATGGAAAAGATAGATTTCATTGCATCATTAAATCTTAAAATTTTCTGAGTTCTAAGGGACCATCAGTTCCTGACCCTTCACAGGACAACACCAACAATCACACCATGTGCCTGAGAGCACTGTCCAAGCACTTCTTGAACTCTGTCAGGCTGAGGCTCTGAACACTGCCCTAGGGAGCTGTTCCAGTGCCCAACCACCCTCTGGGTGAAGAAGCTTTTCCTGATGTCCAACCTCCCCTGACTTCATGTTGTTCCTTCAGGTCCTGTCACTGGTCACTGAGATCAGGGTCTGCCCCTCTGTTCCCAATGTGAGGAAGCCATAAACTGCGTGCCGTCTCCCCTCAGTCTCCTCCAGAATGAGCAGACCAGGTGACCTCAGCTGCTCCTCATGCAGCTTCCCTCCTTTGGGCGCCCTCTAATAATTCAATGTCTTTTTTTATATTATGGCCCCCAAACTACCCCCAGCACAGGAGCTGAGGCTGCCCCAGCTCAGAGCAGAGCAGGACAATCCCCTCCCTTGCCCAGCTGGCCATGCTGTGCCTGATGCCCCCCAGGACAGGGTTGGTCCCTCTGGCTGCCAGGGCACTGCTGGCTCATGGTCAGCTTGTCATAGACCAGGACAGTTAGGTCCGTTTCTGTGGTGCTGGATTCCAGCCTTTCATTCCCCAGCTGGTGTGTACATCTGGGATTGCCCTGCAGATTCCAGGACTGGTTCTTGCTAAATTTCATAAAGTTGCTATCTGCATTTCAGTCTCCGCCACGTCTAAAGAGAAGGGAGGAAAGCAAGGAAAAGAAACATGTAGAGAGGAATGAAAGTAGAGAAGACAACCCTATTCCCCCAGATCAGATACCAATGTGTTAATATATTCTCTCTGAACATATGATACTAAATGGGGGTACATGAATCTCAATCCTGAAAACTCAGTGGATAGAAAAAAAGCTGACTGCTTAAGCCTGCAACAACTTCAGTGCTCTAGACACAGCCTGGAGCAATAAAGTATGAAAGAATTTTCATTTATTTATTTATTTTAAGATTACATACCTTTTTTACTATTTGGCAGATTATTTTTAGAATTTGGAGACTCTGACTTGTGCATTTATTTGCCTCGTAGACTTTAAAGGGCAGACATATGAGCCACCGGTAGAAGAAGAAAAGTTGCATCCACACAAGTAAATTAATATGTCTCAAAGATCTGTAAAAAGGGCACAAAGACTGAGACATTTTCTCTGTGAATGCTGTCAAGTGGAGCACAAAACAAGAGACGTGGATATCCATATTGAATAGACTGTAGTTGTTGCTTTTGCCCCACAGGAGAGGTAGGTCTTCACTGGGGATAAGGGTAGGGAAATGTTATAAGAAGCAGCCACAAAGTTGGGTTGGAAAGAGGAAGAGAGTTGCTTTAGGCTATGAACTGGCTTTCTGGAGGTCTGAGATCCCACAGAAAATCTTTCAGGTTTGTACATGTGCATGGGTGCACATCAACATACCTGCACCCAAGCTTAGAGACTTACCGTCTTTAATGACTGAGCCCAGGCCTTCTGAAATGGGACTCCATCTGTATGAACTATTGCAGTACAGAGAAAAAACAATATCTGCAACTCTGGAGCTGGACACTGCACAGTTATTAAGAGACAAACGTCCAACAAGAATTTTTTGTGTGGTTTGTTGTTATTTTTTAGATTTCAGGGGTTTGCTTTTTGATTTGGGGTTGTTTGTTTATTTGTTTGTTTAGGGCGTTTGGGGTTTTGTTTGGGTTAGTTTGGGGTTTTTGTTTGGTTTGGTTTGGTTTATTTTTTTGTAGTAGTGCAACCAAAGGTTCCATCTTTGTGGCTGAAAATGTAACCTGCATGTGTGAAATATATCAACCATCAACCAAAAGTTCTGCCACTGATTTTGGAAGGACAAGATTTGGAGGGACTGACCTATTTAGAAATGTGTTTCTAGTGTGGGAAATAACCAGCTGTAAAACAATGAACCAATGTTTGTGAAGCAGAAGCTTCCTGAAGTTTTACCAGGATATGATTCCAGTGAAGAAATGGTGGTTAACAGTATGCTGTGCAGGCCCGAGCTCCCACAAGCTTTACCCCATGTGATACTGCTCTTTGCCAACACCCTTTTCCCCATTTTCACCAGAGCTAAATATTTGCCAACCTCTAACAAAATAAAAAAGCACACACAAAAATGAGGTAAGTGGAGCTGTTAGTTCAGATGCTGCTATTTGAGAGCTCACAAAACTCTGGGGAAATAAGTACTCAGTATGTAATCCCAGAAATGACACTAAAGGTAAATGGATTTGGGGATTTTTGTCATGTACTGTGGTAGCAATAACAGCAGTGACAGGGCATTTGTATCCCCACATCACATCTGGCAAAAATATTTCATCTGGGAAGTAAAGCTTTTATCACATAATTTGCTCCCATTATTTTAGTGGCTAATGTTTCACACTGCTGGTGATCATCACCTGAATGGTGGCTGCAAGGTGTCCCTCTACCCTACTCCATACCTGGGAAGCTTGGAATATAAATTGAAGCCAATACATCCACTATCGGAGAAACATGTATTATTATTAAAGCTCATTCATCACACACTGAAGTAAATACCTTGCATGGGGGAATTGGAATCATTTTCAGTGAACTAGATCCATCACCTTCTAAATCAGGTACATCAGCTAGTGAATCAAATGCATCACCTTTGAATTACATGGACTCCCAGTTGAATTAGATGCATCACCTATTGAATCAAATACATTACTATTGAATCAAAAACTGTACGTCACCCAGTAAATCATGTAAATGTTACCCATACTGCACGTTGAACAGCTGCATCACCAATAAGTTTAACAGATGACATGTTAAAGCTTCTATAACATTTAAACAATTACCATAAGGGCCAAATGCAATATGTCAGTTACCAGTCCTGAAAGAGCAACTTTCTAGAGCCAGTAAAAACACCGTAATAAAGTTTTTCATTTTTTCTAATATGTTAAGCCTATGAGTAGGCAAAAGGAGAAGGATTAAGAGGGCAAACAAGATGCAATTTAATAATTGCCAGTGTAGCTTACAGCAACCATGAGATGCTGACAAAATCAAGGCATCATAAGGTACAATGGTTGTTTCAGATTATCTTTAACTGCTGTACCAAAGAAATCTGAGAGAGCTAAGCCCATTGTTTAACACAGTGATTACCTTCCATCTCATGAGATTCTCAGTCTTGCCAATGCCTTAGAGATTGAAGCAGTGACCACTAAATGCAGGGGATTCTTTATTTTTTTTTTTTATTTCTTTTATTCTTTAGCACAAAACTTATTCCTGGGGAAGGCAAAGTTTCTAAGGGTAGCACCAAGCAAAAATAGACAACACAAGATGATCTGTGCTCTGGAATGGAGATTGAATGAAATTCAGACCTCAGAAGATATAATCTTTTATGAGTTATATTGTTTGCAAATGTTCTGTAACCTTTAAAAACAGCCTTATTATCAGCACTTTGGATAATTTTTATTGCTTTTTATCTGATATTTAAAGCAAAGGGAAGAAATCAAAATATTACTCTTTCTGGCTCCTGACCCTCTGATACAAACATGGACAGTCCCAGACTGGCAGAATGAAGAAGGCAGCCTTTTAGTGAATCCTTATTCTCCCTTTCCATCCTCCTTTATGTTGCACTAATCATACAATGAAAGCATCAGATTTAGATGGAGGAGTTTTTGATTTTGTGACTGGCTGACATATTTTTGGCAGAAGGACATACTTATCTGCCTCAAGTTATCTGGAGTGCTGGAACTCAGGTTAGCCCTTGCAATAACATGATTAAGATGCAATCATAGCCATGTCTGAAAGAGGGAAGCACAGAGGACATAAATGCTCAGCACTGCAGCAGCATTGCTCCAAACGAATGAGAGCTGGGTCTGTGCTCCCAATTTAGACAAGTTTCTTGATGTTTGCCTTTTGCTGAGTAACCCACAGAAGAGAAGCACAGAGGACCAGAATGTGGAGGGAAAATAGATAAAGGTCTGGTGCAGGTTGGGTTAATAAAAAGGAGAGGGAAGAAAAAGGAGGACACTTCAGTAAGGGTATAAATAGATGGAATTACTAGAATAGTGAAATGTTTTGGTACTGGTGACCAAAATCAGCAGCTCCTTTGTTTATGATCTGGGAGAGGGTGAAGCAAATGTAAATAAAAAGAGTGCCCTGAGCTGAGGAGAAACTCACCTGCAAGATTAATTGAATATTATCCGTAATTGTCATGATAACCCAAAAAGAACATCACTATCAATTCAGACTTACTGAGGTGGTGTAAGCATTCTCTTTTCATTGCAAGCCACACCCAAGATAATGATAGAAGGACTTCTTGACTTAGGTGTGTGTGTACACACACCGAATGTTTTTTGAACATACATAACATTTAACGTCCTTTAGACAGTTTAAGCTAAGCATAGTGTACACCTTGTTTTCTCAAGCACTGTCATATTGCAGAAAAAAAGCAAGTGCAACACTCAACTTACAAAAATCCCCTTTGAAAGTTCCCAATGAAAATGGCTTGTCTTTCCCATCCTTTGTTATCCTTGTGACAATCATAGTATGGAAGAATTAGGAACAAGACATCCGAATTGCAATGCCCAGTCGTCTGTAACAGACAGAAGTTTCATGCTCTACTCCTTAACCTTTTAAATAGTCTGGGGTTTTTTTGAGTGGCTGGTTGTTCCACCTTTTTCCTCCTAGGTTTCCAGGGCTGCACAAGGGGAGAACAGGAATCAGCCATCCAGTCAGTCCAATTACAGCACATGGAAACTACTGCTGTCTTTCATGAAGAGCATGAGTGAGGAATGAAAAAAAAGGCTCATTTGTGTGACAAGAGTTTCAGAGAGAAAAGAGAATGAGACTATATCAGCAGGTGCCTCTGAAGGTGGCCCGCACAAGAAGCAGGTGAGCCTCTATCTATTATTTCCACTGTATGGAGGAAAAGCATATCTCTGTATTCCTCTTTTGATGTATGTTATGCAAATATATTTTCTGAATAAAAATTTCTGTTCTTTGTACCCACAGGATCCTGACAGGCCTCCCCTGGAAAATCAAATTCTGCCTGCTAACTGTGATACTGCCCTGGCTCTCTGTGCCAGCCCTGCCAGTGGGGATAGTCTCGCTGCAGGGTCAGCAAAATGGACAAAACTGGGGGGTGTGGATGCCTCAGGTGATGCAGTTCAAAGCTTAGTGGTTGTAATTAATACACCAGACATGGACTGGAGCACCTGATGTATGGGCATACATCCCTGCAACTGGAGGGGGTGATTATCTTTAAAACTGCTTCAAGTAGGTTTATGAGATAGTATCTGTCAGAGTGGTTATCATAGGTCTTGATAAGCTTCTTATTGTCTACTCAAGCAGGCCACCAGCATGCCCAGGTATTGTCTGTGCCTAGCCCTTGAAGAAATAACCCAGTGGTAGTACCTCCTTTAAGCCTGGTTGTTTCATAGGGCTCTCTGCCTTGCAGGCTACTGTATTGGATTCCATACAGAGATGACTTAGTAGATGATGTCCCCACCTAATTCAAGAGAAAGACATCTGTTTCAAAGGATAACTTAGAGCACCAGAGTCAGTAGATGATGTATGTGATTTAGATGGCAAGTTTGACAATTCAATATGAAATACTACACCTCTACTGCAATTCCTTGTACAAAGCATTACCTTGCATGCAGGAGGTATATGTGTGGGTATAGGGGTGGGTTTGAGGGTGAGAACACATTCAGTTTGAATAGTTAATAGGCACAGCAGCCTTTATGACTGTTGTTCTGTTTACGGGGGAAAGCAAAATGGCAGGCAGGGCACCGAAAGGACACAGAGGACTAGTCCAGGCTTGGGGAAAGAATTTTCTGTTTCAGGTTTCTGTTTCCAGGGCCTGATACCACTTCATGTACACATTTCACTGGAAAGAACATTAGAAAAATGATGACTGCAACCTGAGTACTTCATCCACATCATCCAGACAAGGGTAGTCTTGCCTTTCAGCTCCAATACCACAGAACTCAGCTGTATCCAAAGTTACTGCTCTCAGGGAACATAGCCTCTTGAACAAAGCTGATCAGTAGGAGTAATTCCTGTTTCCAAGATCACATGCATGCTGCAGCTGTTTCTGGGTGGGTCACATGCTGATGATGATTTGCATGCAGAAGATAGTTAAGTACAGCTTGTAGAGACATGCTCTCCCAACAGCAACACCGTGGGTTGTGATGGACGTTCAGGAAAGGAAAAGCCACAAGATTTTTCCACCAGTGCACATCTTGGCTAGACTTTGAAATGGGAGATCAAAAAAAGAATAGTATAAACATTATTTTTAGGAACTGGCATGCCTTGACTGATGAAACTTTTTCTTGTAACTGTGCGCAACTCATTTTTGCACGTTATTTTTGTTGTTTATGTGATAACATATTGTACTGGGCCTTCATGGTAGCTTATGGACCAAAAACATTCTAGCAGTGTCATAATTCAGTGTCATGGAAAAGCCAAAGCTAACAATGGTGGAAACAGTTATGCAAATCAAGCAGTATTTAGCCTCCAGCAAAACATCTGTAAATGATGTGGCAAGACCTGCAAGTTAATCACCTTTTACAAATAAGAACTGTATACTTAGTTCAGCTAAGGGGACAAATTTTGAGAAATAAATCTTTTAGCTGGGCTGCTCTGAGCTTATCTCAGGAGAGTTAAGTACAGACCATGACCATGTACATGCTGTGGATGGCCTGCACATTAAAGAAGAAACACAAAGTTCCCATAATTGGCCTACAGAATTTTTCACTCTTTCATCCTCCCTTGTTGCTACATGTCTTTCTTGCTTTTATTGAGTCATTATGTGATTTATAGAACAAATGCAACTGCATTTGCAGCACTGTACATAGTGATTTCAAGAAAAAAAGAGAAAGTAAACATTTACTTTTCCTCCCTACTTCTTTATCTGCAGGCGCCCCCAGGAGAAGAGATGTGGAAATCTGAAAGTCCTCCTGATATTATACCGCTTGTTGCTTCTTAGAAATGTTTCTCTAAATGGGATCAGCCATCACTTCCTATTAGTACAACCAGCCTTTTCAGCGATGACATTACACAACGCGCAATGCTGTGATTACTTAGAGTCATAAGACTAGTCTTGTGAATATACTCCTGTGTCCAACTGCTTTCTGAGGGGAGAGTGCTTTGCTTTGCATAACTGCTGCAAAGATTTGAAATCTCAAGTGCATGTAGAATGGTATACAGCAAAGATTTGAAATCTCAGGTGCATGTAGAATGGTATACAGCTGCTCTCTGCTCTTTGCTATCCTCTCTGGCACTGTGCACCTTATCTTAATCTCCTCCATGTCTATTTTTCATAGACACTGTCTGGTTAGCCTCATTTTGCCTTCTCAACAGAGATTGCCATGCTGTTGTTAAGACTAATAAGACTTTTTCAGAAGAGGCATATTAGGGCAGTGGGGACAGGTTGTAAATTTCAGTGTCATTCCACTGACAAGGGAGTGAACTAAATGGTAGACCATATGTGTTTGGTCTGTGGTACTACTTCGCAATGCTTTCCATGGTTTAGCCTTTCCAAATGACTAGCAAGGTCTTTGTCACTCAAAAATCCCTAGCTAATGTAATGCTTCCAGGTGACTGCTTCTTTGCTAGGTGTATAAGAGAGTATATTGCTCATAAATTATTCAAAAAGTAACAGGACATCCAGCCAGATGGATGAGGCAGTGGTGAACATTAGTCAAGAAAAATAAATTAGCAAGCACAGGATACAGGACTGAAGGAAAGAAGCACCTGCCCTCTCTCAGGTGCTTATTATGTCATGGGCCACCTTCTTTTCTGAGAGACAACAAGGAGACAGAGTTCTATCTACACTTACCCTCTTATATTAAGTCCTTGAGAAAGTGGCTAACTTCAACGCTGCTCTTCAGAGGTTAATTGTCCATCTACCCTTCCTCTACCACATATGAAGTATGTTTCTTGTAGTCGCACTTGAGCTGTGCTAAGAAGAGAAGGCACTGTTAGTGAAAGATCACCTTCAAAATTTGGGTTGTTCCCACACCAGATATTGGGATAACTGCAGATAATGGGGGAAATCAAGCTGAAGCCTAAATTATGTTGAGCAGCAACCATTTTAAAACTTTGCATAAGAACAAAGCATTTGCTGGGGCAGGAGTTTCTTAAAATCCTGATGTGCCTGAGCTATTTTACTGGATTAGTGGTAAGGTACTATCAGAGAAGCAGATGCCCTCAGTTTGACTGTTTTCTTCTGGTCTCCTTTTCTTCCAGATGGATGGAATTATGGAATGCTACCTAGGCAGAAAGAATATGCTTAATGCCTTTTATGGAAGAATGGGTACAGATTTGCAAGTCACTTAGAAGTATTTATTCCTCAGTGGCATTCAAATGCAGTCCCACATTTTACTTCCACTTTTCCCAGAGGAGAATTTTGTTCTTTGCAGAGATAAAGCAGAGGAGTTCAGCAAGTCCTTCAACAGCAGAACTAAATGGCAAACTCTGGTAAGAAAGGGTCCACCAAAGTAGGTTCATAACCACTGCAGAATAAGAACTTTGTTAAGGCAATGAAAGAATTTCCCCAGGAAAAGAAACCCAAGCATCTAAATGCTTCTCTCATAATTAAACTTCTCTATAACAGTTTTAACTTGCAGGACCAGTGTTCTGATTTTTATGTGGGTTCCTCATGCTATATAAGCCTTTTTGAAAAATGAATAAACAGCCCCTTCCAGAACAACCCCTATTCTAATCTCACTATACAAGTCAGGGAGAGATCGAAGGAAGTCAGTGACCTAACATGGATGTAAAGTCAGACTGAGCAAAATAACAGTCCAGCAGCGGCTAACTCATTTCTGTGGATGCCTGTGTACACAATCACTATAGCGACCCCAAAAGGAAATATGTCTGAGATCCCTTCACAGGATATATGTGAAACCTTTCTCATAAAAGTTTAAATTCAGCATTGTGGTGCAGTCCCTCCAGCAAAAGAAGTGCATTAGCACAGAAGAGAGCAGCTCATAAAAGAGGTAGAGTATTCTCACCTCCCCCTTGTTCTTGTCCATTCCCATGGTTGCGATAACCCTTCACTTCTTCAATCCTTTCACGCTAATTTCCTTTCTAAGGGCAGCAAGAAAAATAAACATCTGGTTTTAAGTCAATAACAACAAGAGAAAAAGTAAATAATAAACCCTCAGGATATTGTTTAAAATCCTGATGTCAAAAGCCCCAAGACAATGCCTTTTGGTGCACCTGGAGTAGGAGACTCCACATCTCTTGGAGTGGCAAATTTGTGAGTTCTGTGAGGGACTAAGATGACAATGCTGGTGGTACAAGAGGCAGAGGGCCCTCAGACCAATTACTGCAGAATTTATCCCATGATCTGAATCTGTCCGCAGAAACTCCATATTTAAAGTTGGCCGCTGTGGTTGTGAATTGGTTCCATTTCCAGGTGAACCTGCAAACCACACAGAATATCTTCAGGCTGTTGCTGCCCAGAGTATCAGAGAGCCCCTCTGTGCTAGTATGGGCCTGCAGATGTATCCCACAGATCATTATTTCTTCAGGTCTTTGAAGTAGGATAATTATATTAAAAAACAAACTTTGCCTCTAAGTATAACTTACTAGCTTGAGCTGAGTAACCCACCAATCTAGCTTTACTATTTATCTTACTAGGTAAGGCTGCAGCAACTCGAAGCTCCCTCCACTGTCTCCCCACATCATTTTTTTTCTGTGTACAAAGATTCTCAGCTGGTTTGTTTTCCTGAAAAGCCTTTTTTGACTGGCATGAGTGGAATTGATACACAGAAAGTTACTTGGGCTGTAATAACAGAGTAAACATAGATGCCTTTGATGGATGCTGTATTGTCAGCCGTATCATTAAATGGCTCAGACTCTGGAATGGGTACACTCTCTTTCCATGATGATGTAGGTAATCCTAGAAAATATCCTAGGTAATTGTGTACAAGTGTGCAAGATGGACCCCGAGCTAGCATTTCAGAAACAGTTATCCATTCCACACAACTTCGGGGTGGCATCAGAACCTGCTGTCCAGCAGACAATATTGTGCAACAGCTCCTGAATCTCCCCAGGGAAGCAACATTGACATACATATGGTATGTTTCTGTTGCCAAATGGCACATCTAGTGCCATTTCAGCCATTTCAAGTTTGGCTTGCACCTGCAGGTTTAGATAGTCCCAGGTCTCCATAGGCCGTGTGTCAGATCTGCCAGCTCCTTACAGATGTCACAAGTTGCATGGATTCCAGCACGCATTACACAGCACCAAAGAAAGTCTTGAAATATGCCAGGGGCGTTGGGGCAGTTGAGACAAAGAAACTGGTGATACCTACTACAGAACTAGAAAAAGGTAGAAATGAGAAATGCAAGAATAAGGAATGAGCTGGGGTTTCAAGTGTTGGGTTAAGAGGATGCAGAGTACTGCATCCAGTACCCTGTCATAAGCTCTTGAATAATAGGAGAGTAATTAAATTATTAAGTAATAGTTAAATAATCTTTCTTCATCTCCTTTTTGCCATGTGTTAAACAGTTGATCCTTGCTGTTTCTTTTCAAG
>VWYI01015814.1:41465-68559 GCA_013399455.1 Anthoscopus minutus | reverse complement strand
ATTTGTTTATAGATTTTACACTGTGAAATACATTAAGGGAATGGGATTACTAGTATCCTTCATGTCTGTGACATGGATATTTTTGGTTTTAAGGAGGCATTGTTTTCTCAAAAGACTCTCACTTTGTACCTCTTGCATAATCTTTCCTCTTTCTGAAAGTATGAACAAAGCTAACTTCTCTTGCTCATATCTTCTGTTTGTAACATTTCCTCATACTCTGAGAAGACAAAATTGAATCCTATTTAGAAATGCTTCGTTCTTTGTTCTAGATGTTTTCTTAGTTTTAGAAACTTAGCATGACTCTATCTTCATTTAAAAGATTTAAAAAAGGGTGCCCCGGGATTGCCTCATTATGTTATGAGTTTAACTGTGAAGACAACTGTAGTTAGCTGAATATTAGATCTTCTGCTACCATTTCAGTGCAATCCTATAAATCAGAAAAGTTAAGTTTGGAGGTTTTTTTCTTCAGTAAGGATTTTACAGTTTTTGTACATTTAACCAACATTTAACCAAATGTTTAATTGTTTGATAAATATTTATGTACTCACATGCAGTATATCTTCTAAATTTTATGCCATGTCATTTTCATGGTGGTTGTGCAGCTAGCATGACTTAGCAGTGGGTGTTGTGTTTTGGGAATTTTTATGGATTTGTTTTTTTTTGTGAGTGTTATGGGCAGAGGGGGTTGTTGGTTATTTTTGTTGGTTTGTGATTTTAGAAAAGTTGCTTTCTGCCCTATTTCAGTTGTTTCTGAAGTTGCAAAGCAAGGAGAAAACTAACCTGATCACTGTGCTGCCCTGATACTTGGGAATCTACAGATTTATCTATAATCTTCTACAGATGCTCTTTCATTTATTCCTGAGCAATTAACATGTCTTTACTGTTTGCTAGCCATCAGAACAGTCGCTTCTATGAAGCATGTGTGATTTGAATAACTGAAAGGTTATCCAAATCTTCTGTGGGAAGGCAGAGAAGGGCAAACAGGAAGTGATTCAATTATCTGTCCTTTTTGCATCTTGCATTTTTTGCCACTTTAAACACTTGTTGCTAATGCTACAATAAAGTACCTGCCACATGCTTGATGGCAAATATAAAAACACAGCTATCTAATCACAAATGACAATTCAAGTTGCTTTAGAATTTTTGCCCAGGGCACTGTTCAAATGGAAAGGAGAGTATTTAACAGGAAAAAGATATGATAATGTCTTTATAAGGACAAGAAGTGTTCAAAACTATAATGCTGAGATTGCTACCTCAGATAATACCTCAAAGGTGTCACTTTAGATTATAGGGGAAAAGGGCAATTTTTTTGCATTCTATAGATTGCTGTTATACTGCCTGCTCTAGAATTGTTACATAAACTACAGGTAAAGGTTAGCAGTCGTTAAAGGCTTTATTTTTAAAAAATCCTTTCCTAGAAGCAGAAATTTTTAAAACTTACCTCTTATGTATTTGGCATGCATATTGTATAGTATAATAAATTTTTGGTTTAATAGTCCTTAATAATGCACCTAAGCAATGTAATATCTGTATTATGTATAAGTGACAATAACACCCTCTAGTGACAGTATGCTTAAGAACAAGTCTAAATATCTGTCACGAATTATACTCATTGAGGGATTATGCACTGTAAATCTCTAACTCAGGGTTATGTTTCTTTCATGAAAGTTATTGTCAGGCAATACAGTTGTGATCTCTCATACTCCCATGTAAAGGTGCTTACATTTTAAAATTACATTTATTTGGCCTTGGAAACCAATTTGAAGTCTTAACACTTCTAGATTTAAAAATGCAGGGTTTCGTTGTACCTCAGTTCAGATTTCCAAAACAGTCCCATGGTTTGCAATTCATCATGGAATTTGAATTCCTTTAGTCCTTTTTAGATGTGTTATATTTAATAAGATGCATTTTTCTACATGAAATAAAAGTAATTTCTCGTTGAATTGAAATACAGTTGAGTGATTTTTATAATTTAAAAACCCCAAACAAAAGAATTCTTAATAGAAATCATACTCATTTTAAGAGTATTATGCAAACTCCAGAGGACCAGAGGATTAAAAAAGCAGTGTTTTATGTTGTTTAAAAATAGAACTCTTGAAGTCACCATTGCATGGTGCTCTTTTTCTCTTGTTGACAGAGAAGTAACAAACTAAATAGACTGTGCAGAAGGAATAAAAAACAGTATGAGATTTGCAGCAAGGATGAGTTAAATTTTTCTAATAAGGAAAGCAAGGATCCTAAAGTGTTCTTAAATAGCAAAGAGGATCCAAGTAGTCCTAAACATTTAAGAAGTCTGATCTACTTGGTTTGTGATCCAAATAAGCAAAATTTATTTAAAGAATGAATAGTTAAAATTCTAGATAGCTGTTCTAGAATATAAACTGTCTGCTGTATTTCCATATTCCTACAGTTACTTATGTAACCTGGGTTCTGTACGTGCTAATGGTATAAAATGGGACAGAATTTTTCTGTGGGTTTTCCCTAAGGCATTCTAAATCTTGAACAAGTACAAAAGTGATTTACCATCATAGTTTAGAGTAGGATTTCCTTATCTGCAGGATCATAGGATAATACATGTTGAAAAGAAGGAGTGCTGCTTTGCTTTGATGTATGGCATATGCATCTATAAAACACTTGAGGTGAAGAAGGAATTAAACTAAATTTGAGTTCATACATCTACAAGTAAATTCAAAGCTTAAGTGATAATGAATGTTATGAAGTGATAATGAGTGGTTATAGGGAGACGCTAAAAAAAGGTTTAGTAGTTAGGGGGAATATCAGTTACAGTCAGTGGCTACTACCCTTCAAAATCAATTATATCTCTTCTTTAAGAAGTTCTTTAAATTTTGTAAATACAGTATGATACTTTTGCTAGCTGTAAAAATACTTACCTATGTAGTTTCCCCTACTGAATTTTAATTTTGGGCTTCCTCTTCATCAATAACCAATGTTTTTTTCTACTGAAAGTTATGTAACTCTCAGAGCAGTTCTGGTCTGCCTCTGCCCACTGCTACTTTTTCAGTGACTGAACGACAGGGTGCCTTGGATATTTTGAGAAGGTAACTTCTGTCTCCCCTTACTTTGGATGTTGTTCTCACCCCCTGTAGACCCTTATTTTTAGACCCTTATTCTCCCTGATTATTAAACGTTTTCCCCATTTCCCATATTCCAAACAGAGTCATCTGGATTCCTTTGCATTTTAGTGATGTAAAATGCTTGATGAACTTAAGGATTTACTGATCAAGGCTATTGATGCAGTACATTTATATTTTCACTACTGCTGTACTTCATAGATTTAAGATTCTTCAGTGTATAGTGCTGCAAGTGAGAATTTGATAACCAAACCGCAGAACTCCATGGGGAAAAGCTCTATTAGACAGCTTGCATATTCAGTTTTGATCACACACATCATGAGCATTTTAGTGTGATGCTTTATTTTTAAAGGAGGTGTTCAGGACCTGGGAGTTGCTTAAAATAAGCCTAACAGTACAATTTAAATGATTTTTTTTTGTGTGTGTGTTATTGGTTGCTTTCCTCTTTATTTTCAAAAGTACTTTCTGGACTTCTGCAGTCCATCTGTATATTATCTATATCTAACTCCCTCCAACTCTCATTTTGTAGTGTTCTTTCAGGTACTTTAAGGTTGTCTCTATTTGCTAAGTGAAGTTTGCAGTGTTTGCCAGCTTTAGTTTCAGTCATGTAGTATGCAATAAAGCAGAGCAGAGAATATCAGTGTTCTTTGTATTTAAGCTGTGATTTTTCACTCAAGTAGTATTATCACAGCACTGGATCAGAACATTAATTATATTGTTTATTAACATTTTCTTTTAAAATGTCTTTTGAAATAGCCTTGGAGATAGTTTTTCCAAGTTCTGGAAAAAGTTGACAAAGGAAGCTGGAATTGTTTTCTTGTTTTAGCAACAGTAGTGTCTAGAGTGCACAGTCTAGGTGACGCAGTCATAAAAACAAGCTTCTATTCAGCATATTGCCAGCTAATATGAAAGGGTACTCAAGTAATGGAATATTCTTTATTCCTACGAATGCATTTTAAGTCAGCCTATAATACCTGTGCTTTTGATACTCTCATCAACACTCTAAACTTAATAGATACTTACATTATAGCTTTTTTGGTTTGATACTTTTTTCCAAAAAAAGGTGAAACACGTCAAAAATATCTCTACTGTGGTTTTTTTCTCTAATAAATCAATTGCCTGCAATAGAGCTTAATGTGTTCCTTGTGGTGCTGGCTATACCTGAGCTATGTACTTGAAATGAGACATACAGTAAATACTTTAGTTTTGTAGTTTCTTTTTATATCATGTATAATTCATGTCACACTTGCAGGTGCTGCTGCTTATTCAAGCGGAGGAAAAGGAAAACCATCCAGCGCAACAAATGACTAGAACCAAACACAACATGGGAAAATGCTCATTTGTTCAACTGTTGTCTTGTGATCTTAAAAAAACCCAACAACAAAACCCAAAAACCTCCATAATAAACACATTTTCCAAGGACTTCCTGAGAAACAAAATCATGCCTCTGTGCTTTGATTTGGTTCTTCTGCATCCATCTTCTGTTTCTTTAATCCATCTTTTCTGAAAGCTTTAAGATATTGTCAAATAGGAGTGCTTCTTTGACCGTCAACATATGGACCAATGAAATGATATAAAATGAACAGTATCTTGAGCAAAACTGAACTTGAGAAGTATTTTTTCTTTCCTAGGAAGTAGTAGCAGTGTCTTAGATGAAGACAGATGTCATAAATGAGTTACTTGGGTTTGTAGCAGTGTATCTAAAACAATTTCCTTCAAAAATGAAGAAGAAGAATACAGGTACACAACCATATTGCAAAATAATAAAAGCTTAAGATTTATTTTATGACACTTGCATTGTTTGGTTTTTTTTGCCTCAGTATTACTGGTTAGTCAATTGTTACTTGAGTCAAATTGTTACTGTCTAGAGATATTGGGGATGCTGATTTAACTGTTGACAATTGTCAAAATGCTGGTGCTACTAACAGAAAGTATTTCCAGTATCCTCTCGATTTGAAAACCTGCTTTTATTTTGCTTCCAATGAAAATTGCAGGACAGTAGAAATTTACAAGAGTGCTTGTGCAAAGAATATGAATGTTTGTATAATTTAATTTGTACATTTGATAATGTTAACAAGATCAAATAACCTTCAAAAGAGTTCTACAGAGCAAATATTGAATCTAGTTGAAGTGGAATAAGTATTAAAGTCTATATCTTCACTAAGGTAGTTGTTGATTGACAGCATCTTTAACTTGAAAATATGGGTGTGCCGTGTAAAGTTAGAGGTGCATTATTTTGCTCTTTAATTTAGAAAACAAATGAAATGGAAGTGAGTTAGACTTCTTCCTTCACTACATATTAGCCCAGAACATCCCAAATTTCCTGTTCTTTTTTTTTCTGGAATTTTCTTGTCTGGCAGTGTAAGGTCACTAGTATAATAGGATGGCAGGGGTGTATCAGATGCTTCTTTACAGTCCAGTGAAGCGCTTGCAGTATGAACAAACTAACAGTTCTGTAGGCAAGACATCTGATTTTATATTTTCTTCTTCAGAAAAGATATGATTTTTTTTAAAGCCATAATGACAGAATTGTGGTTTTGTCATGTTTAACTGCCAGTTATTAAAGAAGGGCTGTGGAAGATGGAAGTGACTGGATAGGTTTATTGACCAGAACACAGATTATCTCTGGTTTTTTAGAATTCTTCTGGAACTAAGTAGCATCTTTTTTCTGTCCACAAATGTCTTTTGGCATACTTATTTATTTTCAGTCTGTTTTGTGTTAGCATTTAAAATGTATATGAAAGCAAAGGTAGACCTTTGAATTAATCATTGCATTTACAAGGATTTTAATTTTATTTTGTAATTTATTTTTCATTGAGAGCCAAAAGTGTATTTTATGGTTTGGATTATGTGCTTATATATGTACTTTGATCTTTGTCATTATTACTGTTCATGCTCTTAAGTTTTTGTTTTAGAAGACTTGCTTGGCCTACAAAATCACGCTGTGTAACTGGTCATAAGTTTCCACTCTGGTGGAGTGTGTTACTGGTTATTTCAGACTCATGAAGTTACTTTGTTTTTGTTTGAGCTGAGAAGTAGGTCACTGGACCATTCTCTTATGAAAACACATCTCCTTTGTAGTGCTTGACCAGATCTGTTGCTTGTACATGTGGTATGTGTATTTCTCACACACCTGATGAGTTTTATTCTTGGAGGTTTTTGATCTTTGCAGTGTTTGTACGATCTGAACTCAATAACAAGACAGTGTGAATATTATGGACTTACAGTGGTTAAATATATAAAAGCTGTTTATTTGCTGAAATGACTAGCAAGGCACTTGCTTTTCAGCAATTTTTTAAGTGCTTGATTTTAATGCGGAAGAAGGTTTTTCTTCTAGTAAAGGAATCGGCACTAATGTAGGTATGCCAATATGATTTGCATTTGTATACTTTTTTTCTTCCTGTCTATGGTAATGAAGTAAACAATGGCTGGATGTCTAAAACTGAAATACATCCTGGTTTAAATGTAAGAAAAAAAATAAAGATAGTTTTTTAAAATTTGCCTTTTTCCCCCTTTCCTACAGTCTTTGTTGAAATTATGTTTTAGGATGTGCTGAACAAATTTAATTTTTTTGGATTGCAAGGAATTTGAAAGCATAGTTCCTGTAGTGCTATCGTGACTTACAATTGTGTTTGCTTACTTAGCTGATGCTACTGTTATGTGCTATAATAGACCTGATAACAGCAATGGAGTGAGGAGATCTGAATGTTCACATTTGAAAACTACCCATGGATTAAAGTTTATACTGTCTGTGCCACCTAAAAAAAAGACCTGAGGAGGTCTAGGAAATGTATGAGAACATATTTTGGGTTAGAAGAGGCCATTAAATAACATCTAGTCCAAAACACCACTACCTCCTCCTACTGTGAGTGTGGAAATATTTTACTGGATCAGTGAAAATGTTGTTCAAAGCTCCATCTAGCCTGACTTTTGAGTGTTTCCAAAGATGAGGTATCCACGACTTGTTCAGGCAACTTGCTCCAGTTGCCTGTCTCACCACCCCCATGGAAAAAAGGTCTTCCTTACATCCAATCTAAATGTACTCACTTTCAGTTTAATCTGTAATTTCTTGTTCTGTCACAGGTCGTGGTAAAAAGTCTTATTGTTGTATGCTGAAAGTGTTGAAAGCCCAGAAAAAGACATTGCCAGAATCATATTTTCTCCAGGCTGCAAAACCCCAGTCTTTCCTTATAGGAGGGGTGTTCTCGTCCTCTCATAATTTCTGTTGCCTTCTCTGGACCTTCTTAAAAGGTTGTGTTTCTCATGTTGGGGACCCCAGAGCTGGACATAGCATTGCAGTGGGATCTCACCAGGGTGGAGCAAGGGGGCAGAATCCCCTCCCTTGCCCTTGCTGCCCACGCTGCTTTGGATGCAGCCCAGGACACAGCTGACTTTCTGGGCTGAGTGAACATTGCTGTGTCATGTCTAATTCTTCATTCATCAGTATCCCCAAGTCCTTCTCTGGTCTCAAACCCTTTATCCACCAGTCTGTACTTAGAGTAGGAGTTGTCCTGGGCCAAGAGCAGGATGCTGAATTTGTCCTTGCTGTCCCTCTGAAAGTTTGCATGGGTGCGACTTGTCAAGGTCCTGAAGTACATTGAAGGTAGCTTTTGATAGAGGTTTATTCCTAGGTCTGTTGTTTGCAACTAAAAATAGTCTGATGGGTGAAGTGAAGATTAGTGGCTGTCTTGGTCATAGTTGATTATGAAGATGTTAAGTTTAAGATATTTGGCACTATGAAAAAAAATGTCAGCAGAGATACTACCCAGGATTATGGAAGAGCAGGCTTTTGGCTTTCAATGGTGTTTGGGTCCAGGCACCCCACTGGACTTGTGTACAAATAAAGGCTGCTGAGTGATGTGGTGGTTGGAGGCTGTCTTGTGCAAAGAGATCACAAAATGATAGAGCTTTTGATTCTCAGAGCAATGAGGAGGTGGATCAGCAGAGCTGCCACCTTGGACTTCTGGAGGATAGATGGTGGCCTTTCAGCTTTATATCAGAGCAGACTTTGTAGAGTATGGAATATTCCTTTGGTCAGTTTGGGTTAGTTGTCCTGTTCATGTCCCCTCCACAGGTTTGCTAAGCCCCAACCTACTGGTGGTGGGGGTGGAGAATCTTAGGGAGACAGTGCTGATGCTGGGCCAGAGCTGCTCAGAGGTAGCCAAAGTACCACTCTGTTACCAGCACCTCACCAGTCACTGACACACAGCACAGCAAGGTGAGAGCTGCTATGGGGAAAAGAACTCATCCCAGCCAGACCCAATACAAGTAAACATGCTATTCATCTGCAAGAAGGCTGGAAGGAAGATCCAGGGAACCAGCAGGCCTGTCAGTCTGACCTCAGTGCTGGGGAAAGTCATGGAGTAAACAATTTTGATTGCTATCACATGACAATCACATACGGATTGTTGCAGATTAGGATTGAGCCCAGCCAACACACGTTTACAAAAGGCAAGTCCTGCTAAGCCCACATGGTCTTTTTGACAAGGTGACCTTCTTAGTGGATGAGGGAAAGACTAGATGTTGTCTGCTTGGGCTTTAGTGAAGCCTTTGACACCATTTCCCCCAGCATTCTCCTAGAGAAACTGGCTGCTCATGCCTTGGAGTGGTGCACTTGACACTGGGTAAAAAACTGGCTGTGTGGTTGGGCCTAGAGAGTGGGGGTGAATGACGTTACATCCTGCTGGCAAGGTGGTCTTATCTGTGGTATGGACCAGGGCTTTGAGTGCAGCCTCAGTAAGTTTACACATGACCTCACATTGGGCAGGATATTCTGGAGGGTGGGAATGTCCTGCAGTACCTAGACAGGCTGGACCAATAAGCTGAGATTAATTGAGTGAAAACCTCAAGGCCAAGTCCTACTTTTACAATAACCCTGGGCAGAGCTACATGCTGAGGAAAGAGTGGCTGGAAAGGTGCCCAGGAGAAAAGGATCTGAGAGTGCTGGTCAACAGCAGCTGAACACAAGCCAGTTGTGCCCAGAAGAAGGCATCATGGCCTGTATGTGGCCAGTAGGAGCAGGGATAGTCCCACTAGGATAGTCCCCCTATACTGGGCGCTGGTGAGGCCACACCTCAAATCCTCTGTCCGTTTCTGGGCCTCATTTCAGGAAAGATAATGAAGTGCTGGAGCATGTCCAGAGAAGGGTAATAATTCTGGGGAGGAGTCTGGAGCACGAGTCTTACGCAGAATGGCTGAGGGAGCTGGGGGTGTTTAGCCTGGAAAACAAGGCTCAGGGGGGACTTAGAGGGTGTAGCCAGGTGAGAGTCAATGTCTTCTCTGAAAAAACAAGAGACAGCACAAGGAAGTTGCTCAATATGGCACCAGGAGAGGTTTAGACTGGATATTAGGGAAATATTTTTTCTTCAAAGGTCTTCTCAAGCAGTGGAACAGGCTGCCCACGGAAATGGTGGAGTCACCATCTCTGGAGTTATTTAAAACATGTAGATGTGGTCCTTCAGTGCCTGGTTTTGTGGTGGGCTTGGCAGTGCTGAGAGTGGTTGGGCTTGATGATCCGAAAGGGCTTTTGCGACAGGATACTGTATTACTGCTAGGAATGTACTGTTACACTGTATTTCAAATGCACGAAGTGCTGATATTGACTTACCATTGCTTGGCCATGAAGAGTTGTAGATGAACAGTTGCCTTTCTGTGGTTCTGTTTGAGACAGCATAGCTTCAAAATATTTATTTGGTTTTTGAGGCAGTTGTCTGTGGGTAATTATGTACACCCCCACTTGGTTTGACCAGTTGACAGTTGGGGCATGGGTTTCTAAATGAGTTTTAAATTCATCACACATTAATTTTGTATTTTCTTTATTGTCATTCCTTGATTGGCTGGTGAGTTTGTTGTGCATCTAAACAAACCAGCAAGAATTCTTTACTGCTTTAGAGATACAGATCTTGAGATTTCAATAGTAGTTCCTCTTTTTTGGTTTTATGGGTACATGGGTTCTGAACTTGGGTATCCCCTTCAATTTGAATTAATTTTTGAGGGATAAATCTGTTTCATCAGCTGAGAATGTATACTCTCTGCGTTCTGTCATACAGGGTTATCCTGAGGGTCTCTGCTAGAGATTTGTTTTCCACATTAATGCTCTCTTTCCATGAGTAAGAGGGACTGAAGAGTTCTTTAGAACTCCTAAGAATTAGGTAGGTACTAAGTATACATCAATTACTCCAATTCGATTCATAAACCTCCCTGCATGGCCGAAAATCACAACTGGATGTAACAATTTGCTGAGGTAAAGCTAAATTTGAACAGTTGCTTACATGCAGAACAAATGAATAGGTGTCTATATTCATTTTCTCAGATGAAGAAATTGTATTTTGTAATGTGGTTGTGTTATGCCATTTTATAAAATAATTACAGAAAACTAGCCTTGCTGGAAAAGACAAGGTAAACTTTTGTCATCTTAGGAATACACACATTTTACAGGTTAAATGGGCCCTCTGTATCAATGACCAGTACAGAGAGTTTCAGTATCTACTAATTCTGCCACCCAGTATAAAGCATCGGTTTTGTGTAGTGCATTATTTTTAAAACTTCCTGCTACCATGAACAGGAAACTTGCCAGCTTTGGCCAAGTTTCTGCTTACTTGGAGTATCAGGATTGTCTTCCACCTGCAGTTTCTTTGCAGGAAGCTCTGTGAACTCCATGTCCATTTTGGAAGGGTAGTTTACTTCAGAGGTGAGCACAGATGCTGTAAATCCACTTGAGCGGGCCCATATGACCTGCACAATGTGGCAATATGCTGAAAGTGAGTGAATGAGCTAGGGCACTGTTTGAAGCTCTCTGCTGTCACTACCTTCGCTTCACTGAGGAGACCTTGGCACTGTGCATGGCCTGGAATGCTCCAGGCCTAGATGTGAGGTGAGTGGAAACACTGCTCTCAATTTGTACGTTAGATGTTAGTAAAGCTTAATTTATTGCTTCTTCTTGTGATTTTTGTTTGTCTGTCTATCTGGTTTTGCTATAAAATAAATACAAATGAAGCTCTGCTGATTCTTCCCCACACCACAGTGGATAGATATTCTTGCTCACTTCTGCAGTTTGTGTATCCTATGTTGGAGCCCAGGGGCTGAGAAAACTGGAGGGTGGCACAATCTGCTTATCCTCTGCAGAAAACCACATTTACAAGGCTAGTTTTCAATACCTGGCTCGATACAAATGGTGTCCACAGCTCATGGTCAAGGTTTCTAGCAGTAGTGTTGTTTTAGGCTAGGTTTTGGTAGGAAGTGTGTTCCTACCTTTTAACCTTTGTTGAACTCATGCCCCCACTTTGATTTGATACAACTTTACACAAACTCAGCTCTCAAATTAGATCCAACAGCTCTGATTCAGCCATAAAATGACAAGACAACTGAAAGAGTTTGTTATTTGGATGGTTTATTTCCAGATAACTGGCTTCTGCTGGCTGGGTGCCTCAGTCCAGTCCAATGGGTGCTGGAGTCTCAGCCTTTTGCTTGCACTGTCAGGGAGGGACATATGGGTGTTGCGACCTGAGCACAGCCAGAGCAGACAATTTTACCACAGTGGACAACGATGTAAAACTGTGGGTGCGCCAGGGGCCCGAAGAGCTCAATGACTACAGCGGGATGTGAGGACTAAATACAGCTGCTCGTCTGGAAACAGTCAAGGCCATGGAGTGAACTTGCCATAAGATGGATCAACCAAGCAGGAACTTGAGACAAGCAGGGACAGGAGGAATTTACAACAGGAAGATATTAATTCCAAGCCTGATGGAGGTGAGATTTGGTTAGCTCAGCCTAGTTAATGCATCCAGACAAGAGATTCCCACTCTTACAAACTGTGGAAATATAAGCAACTGCTCATGCACATGCCACCCCACGTTACAGGATCACCTGCAACCAGCCTGTGGATACCTAAAACTTGGACTGTATAAAAGGTACCCCTAGAACACTGACTCCATGATGCCCCCACTGAGGGGTCCAGGGTGAAGAAGCACCAGTGGGACACTGCTGGAACTATGGGTGGTGACTATTTTCTGCTTGATCTCTCTCTCTCCTCTGCCCCACTCCCTTTTTCTATTTATTTTTTCTACCTCACATTTACAGTTAAAAAAAAAAATCCTTATTACTCACTTTGGCATACGGTCTCATTAGCACATTAATTTGGACAGAAGCATCTCTCACTATTTGGATCATAATGGCATGAAGCCCCAGCTATTGTGTGCAAGGTGTCCAGCTATTTTGGGAGGGCATGCCATGACTTGGTGAAGGAGCAGAGGCAGCAGAAGCAGCTTGCTGGAGGTCAGGTTGCACTGTAGGGCTAAAAGGGAGGTATGAGGGTTGTTGGAAGCAGCTGCTCCTCCCAGCTCTTCTGGGCATCTCTGGCGGCAGTTTTCCTTCAAAGCCAAGCCCGCTTTGCAGCTGTTGGTCTCCTCTTGCAGATGACTGTTGGACCTCTCAGGCAGGTGGGGATCATCTCTCTTGAAATTGGGATTGTAGGAGAAGAGTACCTAAAACCTGCAAAAGCAGTTCAAGCTAGTTGCCAGCGTATGGAGATCCAAGGATAGGAGAAGTGAGCCTTATGCTGGTGAAGGATCGTTGTGGGTCTTGAGGAGATTGTGCTAGGTTTCTGTTAAATAGTGAACACCCTTGGGAAGAAAGAGAAAAGAGGAAGAATTGAATTTCTGAACATTTCCTGCCTTCCTCCTCCTGCTCTCCTTCAATGCCAAGGCTTACATTAACTGTAAGGTGAATTTCTTGTGCCAGAATAATTTTGAGTCAGTTGTGCAGGGGAAGTGATGCAGATTGCTGGGTAGCTGGCCTTTGCTGTTACTCTGCAGTACTGCTCAGCTCAACAGCCTGGGAAGGAAGGACAGTGTCTGTGTGCTGAGATAGTGTGGGTGGCCAAGCTAAACAGGAGACAATTGGGACAGGTTTGTACCAGCTATCAAAACAGTAAGTAGTACCAGAACTGTACAAAAATTATGGCTACCATTGAGAAATACTACAGGAGATTGCTTGATGTATTTGCTTTAATAAGGTTCTTTTGGCAACCATGACTTCCTAGAGGAGATACTGAAGAAGAAGATTTTGGGAAAGTATTTCTGCTCTGGTCTGTCTTTCATGCCTGCTTGGAAATTATTTTCATCCTTTGTAGATGCTAACCATCAAAAGGTGTTCTGTTTGCTATGTTGTCTCATCCTTAAGGACAGGAGAAGTTGAGTCTTCAGATATATCTGGTGCAGCAGCAGATGATAATCCTGCTCTCCTCACCACCAAGCTTAGGCTGCAGCCCTGCTGTCACTTAAAGTAACCGGTGGCTGTGCAAGTCTTCCCAGAAGTTCGATGTATCCAGGGAATTAGGCTTAGAAGGTTGACATATTCAACAGAATTACCATTTTAAAAGTAAATGGGATATTTTTTTCCCTCAAAACTATGAGGAGACTGTGTCCTGCTGATGGATATTATCTCCACCTGCTGAAAGTTCAAGGCTGAGGCTGAAATCCAAAGAGCAACACTACAGCTGTATTTGGGTTGTATTGCGAAGTTTCAGTAGCAGGGGGCCATGGGGGTGGTTTCTGAAGCGGTTTCTGGTGAGAAGTTGCCAGAAGCTTGCCCCATGCCCAGCAGAGCCAGTGTCAGCCAGCTTCAGGATAGACCCACTGCTGGTCGAGGCTGGGCTGGTCAGTGACAGTGGTAGCACCTCTGAGACAACAAACTGAAGAGGGGGAAGAAGTTCTTGTGCAGGAGCAGTTGCAGCCAGGGAAGAATGGAGTGGGAATAGGTGGTAGGAACAGCTCTGCAGACACCAAGGTCAGAGGAGAAAGCAGGACAGGAGGTGCTCCAGGTGCCACAGCGGTGCAAACCATGGTGAGCAGGGTGTTCCCCTGCAGTGCATGGAAATCCATGGTGGAGCAGAGATCCACTTTGCAGCCTGGGGAGGATCCCACACTGGAGCTAGTGGGTGCCCAAAGGAGGCTTTGACCCTGTGGGGAGCCTTCACGGAGCAGGCCCCATGAGCAGAAGAGCCCACGTGGTAGCAGGTTTTCTGGCAGAATTTGGGACCCTGTGAAGGACCCACAGTGGAGCAGTTAATGAAGAACTGCAGCCTGTGGAAGGGCTCATGTTGGAGAAGTTCATGGAGGACTGTTACCCTGCAGTGGATCAAGGGAAGAGGGTGGTCAGTGCTCCCTCTTTGGAGAAGGAGTGGCAGAGGTGTGTGATGAACTGACCACAGCCCCTGTTCCCTGTTCCCTGCACTGCAAGGTGAAGGCAGTAGAGAATTCAGCCGTGAAGCTGAGCCTGAGGAAGATGGGAAGGATGAGGGTCTAAAGTACATTTTTTGCCACTTGTGCAGACACAAAATTCACATTGCAGCTGAATTAGTTTTTGAATTACAATTTTTTTTTTTAAATAGATTTCCTGCTATGGGTGCTAAAATATTGTCATTTCAGTTGTGCTGCAATGTTGCCACTCAAAGTGAACATTTGAAAGTTCTTTTTATATGTACTTTGCAACAGAAATAATTATTTTCAAATAAAATGTGCTTTATTGAGAGATATCATGGGGAATTGAATAACTGCTTCAGAAAATGCTCTATTTTGTAGCAAAAAATTTTAGCTTAAAAAAACCACCCCTGCAAGCAAACAACATGCACACAAAACCCCCAGCCCAGCTACTGATCTTGTGTTCCATATGTTAAACTGTTGTAAATGTAGACACCACAGTAATGTTCAATAGATGTCTCATGTAACTAGTCTACAAAAACTGTACCTTTTTTATTTAAGAACTATCCTGTAAATATTTTTTACAGGATTTTACAAATTGTTAATGTTATTGTTTTAAATTATACATTACAGCATTTTCTGTGTGATAGAGCATTGGAAACATACAGAGCACAAATTATATCTGCATATTTCAAAATACAGAAAGGAAAAGCAAACAATGTTTTTAACTAGAAAAATTTATTCAAATTTTCAGAAGCTGTCTTTCCATTACAGCAACATCTATTGTTCTAGCTTTCAATATCTTTGGAAGTGTAATGTACAAATGTATAGTGCAGAAATTAGCAGAGTAGCTATGAGTGGTGCATACTGATAACAAGCTAGGAATTGAGGCACTAGTGTGCAGATAAAACTGAATTAAAAATCGACCACATCTTTCATCATGGAACTAGAGCTGTGCAGTTATTCATCTGGTTTGATAGGAACATGAAGCTCAATAGCTTATAGATCTCTTTGGGATTTTTGCATACACCAAAAATGTAAGATTTTGCTAATGGGGTAAGAATGCACAAATGAAACTCAGTCACAGAAGGCCTGAGCCTCAGTGGTTTGGTCTGATTTGTTTGGTTTTAACTGTAGAGCTCAGTAAGTCTTGAATCTGTGTGTTTGTTAATTTTTACCCTATCTGTGTCATATACATAAACTATTTTCGTGACCTGAAAGAGAGAAAATGGAGTTAGGGAAAAAAAATTTGCAGAAATGGTCTACTATAGATAATTCTAAGAAGGAATTTAAAAGGTGTGCCACAACTGAAAAACATGAAACATTACATTTCCTTTCATGTGAAGCTTGGTGTGACCTTCATTGTTGGAAATAGCAGGAAGTATTATTTCTACAATGAATATACTACATTTTCAGCAGTTATGAAGCAGAAAGCTTAGCATGAATAAATACAGATATAAATTGTCAGGTTTCAGTGAGAGTTCATGTAAATCAGTAATATAAATGTAATAGCTTACAATGAAATGAAATTTTTAATATAAAGATCAAACCTACCTATGAGAGCCTTTTAAGGAAATCTGGAAAGATTATAATTTTGTTTCAATAGACAGTAACATAGTATGACAAAACTAGGGCATTTCTGCTGGATAAATGTGGTAGGAATTAGGATCTGATTCAGCAGCAAAACTGCATCTGCTTCCCTGTGGATGATCTGTTTTAGTGATTAAATTCAAACATTCCCTTTTAGCAGAGGTAAAATGTGCAGTTGTGTTTGTTTGTATCTTTCCTCAACAAGCACAGTGATGTCACAGCAGCATGCCAGTGAGACATCACAGCCTGTGAACGAAGGTGCAGAGCTAAAGGTGCAAAATCAGTTTTCATGGAAACTCAGCAGATCACTTCTAGTCCATGTATCATGTGGAGATACAAGGCTGTCTGGATCAACAGCTATGAAGCTTTTCATGAAATGTACTTAAACTAAGATGGCTTGTCAGAAACTACCAGTAGTCTTAGCATAGGCAAGTGATTGCATTTCTAATGAAATCTTGTGACTTTTTTAGGATGTAGTGTTTCCAAATATGCTTAATTTGTATTAAGAGTGAAAATGGGTAAGGTTTTGAAAGTCACACTGTAAGAACAGCCATGGGGCAGCAGACTGAATGTATATTGAGTGGAATAGTCTGTCACTGTCAGTGTTCACCATCAGATAGAGTGTGAGAAAAGGAAAGATTATACTAATATTTTTCCAGTAATCAACTCTTTCACCATGATATAGTTCAGGAGCATTCTCAGTCATAAGCAGTATTTACCAGTTTAATAACCTTCTTTCTTCTATGACTGCGTTCTCTGATTGCTTTGTGAATTGACATATACCTCTTTTAGACACTAGATGAACAGAAAGTCTTGCTGTTAATCTTCCTGCATGAGTTCAACATGTAGGAATCTTTGGGTAAGCTCTCAAACAGAGCTTATCTAAAACTTAGTTTTGGTTTGTTGGAGTCTTTTATTTTTTGGGTTTTTTTTATACATTGGGGAGTGAATTTTTGTTGGCGTTGGTGGTTCTGTTTTTGATTTGTTGTTGTTGTTTTTGTTGGTTCAGGTTTTTTACGTTCTGAAAATGTGTATTAGCACATGTAGGAAATGAGTGATATGGAAATAAATGTAGGAAATAACTGATAATTCTGTGCAATAATCACAGAAATTGAGAGGCTGATAATCAGAAATGCGTGATCATAAAATGCTACCCCTTAGCTGGGTTCATTGTGTTGACTGTAGAACATCTCTGTACTTGTCACTGTCCTGATGTTACTAGAATTTTCTGAAACTTACCTTAGACTGTCACTGAACAAGTTTAGTTTGTCCTAGTCCAAGAGCCTGATTTCACACAAATCCCTTCTATTGTTGTGGCATGGCAGTGGTAAGGAAATTCAGAAACAGCTACTACATTAGTTAAATTGGCAGGTTTTGACTGTAGCCTTGATTGCCCTGGCACATTAACTTTTCGTGATAAATAATTATGAATACTTTTTAATGTTTATTTTATGTTCTAGGCTTTGTGACTTTTTTTTGTTGTCGGTTTGGTTTTTTGGTTTATGCATGCTTTGTTGGTGGTTGTTGGTAGTTTTAATTGCTGTTCAGAATGTGTTGCAATATTTCACAATGTCAGGGAAAAGAATCTGAAATGGACAATTGCTATCCTTTTACTACTTGGAATGCTTGTTTTGACATCTGGCATATTTTGTCTGCACATACTTTCTAATTTTTCATTTCTGCTTAAACCATGGAAACCAGATAGATTTGTCTCAAATTGTCATGTATCAGAACTTTCAATAATCAGTGAAGGTCTCCATTTCTGAGCAGCTAATAAATGAGAAAATGTAGTCTGTTCAGTTGCTTTCTAATTATATGCATCTCTGTTTAAAAGTCCTCAAGGCAGAAATTAAAAATGTCAGTGTGACATCAGTTGTGATCTCTGAACACATTAAAGAAAAAATATTAATGCTACAACATATGCACCACATTTGTAGAGAGTTTGATCTTCTTTGTGATGTTCACTCACTGTTTAGCCACAAGATTTTAAAAGAGAACTTTTTTTCTGGACTTTTTTTTTCCAATGTCTATTCTTGATTTAAGTCTTGAGAAAGCTTTTAAAATATATTTTTAACATCTAACTAGTATGCCTTCTATATCCTTTTAAAAAGCAATATGAATTCTCACTGTAGCTAGAGAAAGTGCAATATGCATGTGTGTTTGTAGTTAATTCTTAATTTATTTTTTTCATTTTGTGATGCTATTTTCCCTTAGGCTACCAATTCTGTACTCATTTTGGCCTGTGTATTTATTAACACAAAGGCTTGTATTGTCTTTACTTGCAGTGAAAAGTACCATGGTGCAGAGTTAAAATTTCAGAGGAAATACTGTCTTCTGACACTATATGTATAAAATCTCAGTAATAACAGACAGAATACAAGGCTTTTTCCCACTGTCTTAATATCATAACTTACAGTTTGTGAACTGTTTACTACAGAATTAGGCACATGAAAGCAAAATTCTGCAATCATAATAGCTAGCCTCACTTAACACAGTCTCCTAAGAAACAGCAACTGGCTACTTCAAGTTTCTGATTGTAAAACTAGAGAGTGTCTAGTAATAATGTAGATTCATAAATGTTGTATTGGCTGCTTGCTTATTATGTGTTTTCATTGACTATGTATGATCTTTCTGTGGATAATGCTTGTAGAAGTCTGGCTGGTGATGGGTAAAATTTGCAGATGTATGCAAAATACTTGATTTAGAGCCTCCTGTCTTGAAGGGGAAGATACACTTCATTGCAAGCTGTCCGCACAGAAATGATGCAGGGAGAAAAGCACTGCTGAGCTTACTTGGATAATCTCACTATTTCACAGACAAAACAAGTAAATAAAACAACTCTTTCCTCCAATAACTTCTACGGTAGAAAACCAGATGCTTCATATCACAAATCTCCACATTTCTCATTAGGCAAATGCTGTAAGAATGTTTTTTCAACATTCTTCAGACCAAAAAATGTTTGTTTAAGGAAAGCTGTATGACTTGTTTCAGGCATATTCAGGGTTGATTTTTATTAAAGTAAATGAGGCTTCTATATTTCTCTGACACCTGAAACTCGTGGAGTTTAAATAATACCTTAAATTATGTGCCTGGTAAAAGTACAGGATTTTGTTGTTTTTGTGGCATTTTTTGTTGTATGGGTTGTTTTGTTTTGGTTTTGTTTGTGTGTGTTAGGAAGCTTATTTTAAAAAGTGAAAAGAAACATCTCGCTGGGCAGGAGGATGAAATGTACTTATAGATGTTCTGAGTGACTCAAAATATATGATAGACATAGACTTTGGTCCTGGGCATGCTGAAGGATCAATAACCTTCTCTGGTCTTTCTTTCCCTGGAGGCGAGGCTTGTCTGTTTGAAATTGTCGTGGGGCGTCTGCTGTTCTGTTACATCTCTGCCTGCAGTAGATGGGTCGAGTTTCGTGAGCCCAGCAGAGCTGAGCGAGCTTGGCCAGCGCAACCTTGAGGCTGGAAGAGCTGCTCTGACGTTCGGCCCCGCAGGACAAAGACGGAGCCGGGCTCAGGAATGCTTTATTCCTGTCAGCCCCCGGTAGCTGTGCCACTGGATGGCAGCATTGGCTGCGCCTTGGCGGCGGCGGCACCGCGCCGAGCCGGGCTGGGCTCCGGTTCAGCCTCGTTAAACATCAGCCGGGTAAAAGATTGATAGCAATGCAAATGTGTTTATAACCACTAGAGATAGTCACCTTCCACCCCAATTAGCCTTTGAATTGATTTAGTGAGAAAAACATCTATTATGGAATAAAAGTCTTAGTGATTAGTGTTGCATTATTTCACTACATTTGAAATAGCTGTAGGTAAGAGTGTCTTACAGGCATCAATAAGCTTTAATATTATAGAGTGCTTTTAGGCTACATCAGAAGCAAATTACAGGTCGATGGTTCGTTTTCTAAGTAAAATATAACTACAGGTAGGTGGGTGTGCTGGGACTCTGTGGCATTTACAAAATCCACCTTATAGAATTTTTCATTATTTTATTTTTCAAATGGTTTCATTCACTTATCACAAAAATGTGCATCTTTCTGCGAGCTAAAAGAATGAAGTATGTTTTGAAGCTGTCTTTTTTTGTTTTTTTTCTTCCTATTTTTCATTCTTCCCAAATGCAGTTCACTGCAAAGAACCTGGAGTGAGAGGAGTTGGAGTGGTGATGATTCTTTCTGTGGAGTGTGATGTGTACATCAGGCACATCCTGATATCTGACTGGTACTGCTAGGAAAGGACACAGGAAGGAAGAGAGTCAACTCTGTTCCAGTTAAAATTACTCCAAGGGGCTGGTGTGATTTAAGGCTTCTAATATAAAGACCTAATATCCATCATATAATTGAAACTTTTTTCAATTACATGTTGAAAATGTTATTTCTTTGAGAGGCAAAATTTCTCTGGTACTTGTTAATACTGCACTGTTTTTGCTGCTTTGCAGCTATGATGTAAATTGGCTTCCTTGCTAAGGAGTACTACGTGAACAAGCAGGCTTTGAAAGCAGAACTGGAGCTGTAGCTGGATGTTTCGTGATTCAGATTCTGCCCCTCCCTCTGCCCCCCTCCCCGCACTGTAAAATCTGTGCAAACTTTGCTTTCTATTTATGTATTCATTTGTGTTTATATAAAGGATGAAGCTTAATGAAGTCTGTGCAGTCACAGTGGGATAAACCACTGTGAGATCAGATGTGGCCCTGTGCTGTGTCTGAGAGCAAGACCTTTGAGTGTTGTTATTCTCTTCATTGTTCCTCAATCCATCTTTATTTAATGCATAGCTTATATGGTTAACACCATAGTTTAAAAACATACCATTGGCGTTACTTTTTAGAAAAAAATGTGAGTTGTTGTGGTTTTTATGGCAGTAGAGAAATACTTTACTCAATCCATTGTACTGGTTTTGAGGGCTCAAAACACAAAGACTACCTTCCTTCCACTCCACACAGCAGTGATTATGACTGTTTAAAAGCCTAGTCTGAAATTTACCTGAATTCTTAATGAATGCTTGCATCCAGATGGCAATATGTTTTATTGATGCTGAACAAAGATACCTTTCTTGGTATAAAGTTACAAATACATTTTTTATGTTTGTATTTATAGTTTGCTTTCCAGCATTTAAACAAAGAGTATGGAGACAAAGAAAAATGATATAATAGGAGAGAAATGTTAGCAATGTTTGCCAAGAATATCTCTGAATGCACAACAGGACTGAAGGGCTTAAAATCTAGATTGCCCAATAAAAATTGGAAAAAAACAATCAAAGTTAATAATTCTATTTTTAGTTTCATTTGTTACCCTTTTCTGGATATCTACAATGCACTGCAGCATTTGTGCCAGATAATACAATGATATTCCCCCTTAGTCATGGTGAAGCATGCTTGACAATCAATCAAAAGTCAGCTGGAGGCAAAATCTCCTGAAGGCAGCCTAGATCTGACGGGATTTGTCCTTATTTGTGTGTGCATGAGTGCGAGATATGCAATCTTTTCACATAAATGGCATGCTCTACACTGGGATTTAAAACATAAATTGTACATTCTGCAAAATAGTTGCTCTTGTATATCTCCAAATCTAAAGAAATAAGCAGTCTGATAAAAACAGGATCCAAGGAGCTACTATTGGCATTGATTTTTAATTTACACAAAAGTTATTGCAAATATATATCAGTGTCAATTAAAGCAGTTTCATTATTTACAACATATAGGAAATCAGATTCCATAATTACATTTGCCATGTGGATGTCAGCACTGTTTCCAAGGTTCAAAGGTCACTGACAATTAGCATAAGATTTAAAATTAAATTACACTAAATATTGTTTACTATAATTGCTTGAAAATTTGATAGGAGAGTATGAATGTTTAAATATAAAGACTGTATTCTGGCAGAAAACCTCAGTTGTCTATTTCCCCTAAGGTTTTCATTTTCAGATGTTTAATTTTGTATTTGATTAATAGAAAATAGTTTATGTTGCACCTAGGTAACCAGATAGAGCTCATTTACTATAAAGACAAGACTATGCAATGCTTGTAGCAGTCTGGGAACATGACATTGTAGATAAGATTAATAAAAAGGCAAATGTAATAATCTGGAGCTGGTTAAACATTCCAGTGGACAGCAGCAAAATAAAGTCAGTTCAGTCATAACTGCAAGATAGTATATGTATTTGTTAGACTTTATGGTCTGATTTTTGCCAACAGAAATTTTTAGCTCAATTTCTTCTCCAAATGTATTGTATTTTAAATGGTTAAAATATGAGTGTGTGTATATGAGCTCAAAGTTTAGCAGATGCTTTTCCAAGGAAGAAAATATTAAAATGTGGATGGCCTTTCTGCAAGGATATAATTTTAAAGTAGGTATTGTGATAGCAGAAAGTAGATTTGAAGAAGAGACGCTGCTTCTGTTTTCTCTGTAGGTGCAATTTGAACATTCACAGAATGGTTTCTGCGGCAATTAATGGCATGACACCAGGAGTATGGCACTGAGGAACCTGCCCTGACTGATCTTTGTCTTGTGTCCTGATTGGCAGTCTCAGATGTATTTAGGTCTGCGCAGCCAGCTGAATATGGGACCTATCCCTTTATATAGCTGTGGAAAAGAAGTGGAATAGACTTGGGCCTATTGTTGGAGGGCATCTCTAATGCTTCTTTAAATAAGTGTAAGCTGTCAGCTGTGATCAGAGATGTGATGGTTCAGCCACTCATGGTCTGTGACAATGTTGCTTGATGCTAATGCTCTCTTTGATTGTTTTCTCATGTCTGAGAGATTTGAAGATGTTACAGTCTGTGGTATTTCCCATGAGTTGCTTAAAGTTCCTTAGGTCAAGTAAAAAATAGGGATATGGCTGCAAGTTAGTTAGTTTAAAATTAGTCTAAATAAAAAGCCAGTTTTCAGAAGATAAAAATCTACAGAAGTTCAGTTGAGTGGTTTTCAGACCGTACATAAGACTAAAAAAGTATATTCCATGTCCAAACTTTTGAGAGGCAGAAATGTCTCAGAAAATGAAAACCTTAGATTTCTCTGAATGTTTTTTAGTTCTTAACAGTTGAGACTGTTATGACAGATGTGCAATATTTTACATATGCAAGATGTAAGAAAAATTTGGTTAAAACTTAAAAATGCATAGGAATTTTTCCATGTTAGGGACCACAAGAAAATGTGCCTTGAACTGAAGAACAAAGCAACACAACATTGTATGAGCTACAGTACTACGTATTTCTAGGGGTATGCATAAGAAAAGTATTAATGAATCTCTAAGAAATAATCTGCACTTTGCAAGTGAAGTTAGTGTTCAAGAGGTTGTGTAAAGAGCAAGAGTTCTGACATTATGAGAACACAGGTCAAAAAATAGCATGCTTTTAATCCAAGTTATTATAGTAATGAGAAACCAAACTGTTTTTCAACTTCTAGTTAAAGATAAAATGCAAATGATTTAGGGAATAAGGTGTTTTTCTATTTCCTATACAGGACAGAAGGTTTATTTGTAGAAAGTATTCAAGGATCAGAAGTAAATGAATTTGAAGCAAAGATGAAGAAAACTTTCAAGAAACACCTTGAAATTGCAAACTGGTGATGACACTACACATGAAGATAAATATGAGGTAACATCAGGACTGGCAAATTGGCAAAGATTTTCTTTTCTTAAAGCTATGTTGACTTTAGATGATTATTCTGAAATTACAAACCCAGAATTTTAAACTCCTGCTTGTATTGCTATCTGGGAAGTAAATCAATTGCCAGTGCAGGTAATAGGCATAGGAATATTATCTGAATGACCTGAATTGGTAGAGCAGGTCATAGTAAAAGTTGTGTCAAACGTGTGCGCATCCTATTGCTGTGTGAAAAAACAGTTTCAAACCGCAGTGTAGGGCACACGACTGACACCAAGAGCAGTTTCAAACATCAGCACTTTAATACTCCCCAGTAGAATCTTTTATGGCCCCGTTTCTCACATGCATAACACCCTTGTGCCCTTTTACTCTTTTGTGATTGGCCAATACACGTCAGCATTCCATGTTCCTGTTCCTTTAACGATGGTCACCTGTCTTACAGAGCTGCACCCTATAGGGATGAGGGTCACCGCAGCCCCATTCCTAATGTCCCTGTAATCTATTCTCCTACACACTAACTCTTTACAAATTATTGGGTAATCACTTTAAAAAAGAAAATATCTTAGATGTTCATAAGATGTACTTACTTCTTTTCTTCATGACAGAAAGTGTAGGAAAAAACACATGTTGAGTCTCCAGCCTGAGGGAGACTACAATTTTACAGGTAATCAAACCTTTGAAGAAAAATGGGCTTGTGAAGAACAATATGGGGGTGCTTTAATGACTTGAAAACCGAAGATGATTGAATCAGAGACTGCTTTTTGGATTTTTTTTGTTTGTCTGTTTAGTTGTCTATTTGTTTGGGATTTTGGTTGTGTTTTTTCTTTTTTTTCTTTTTTAATAATGATTACTGTCTATTCCTTTAGCTGGGAAAGGAATAAATATTTTTTGGTTTAGATGGTAGTACTGAATCGGCACCCGCTGTGCTGTATCTCTTGAGAAACACACAATTCTCAGTTGCCCTCTCTCCCCACTTTCCTTTAGTATCTGATACCTTTTCTTTTATTACGATAAATTCTTTTACTTATCAGCTCTCTTGTGAATTTTCTTTAATGTCCAGAGACAGTAGCCAGTCTGAAACTATAAGGATGTCTTAAAGACACACAAACACCTAATTTTTCTCATCTGAAAACATTGAAACATATGTCTAAATAAGAAAAGTTAATGTTTATGCTGTGCCAACAGTCCTAGGAAATTTAATGGAGTTTGCTATTATAGTTGGTATTTATAAAGCCAAAAATATATTTTTCTATATTTGAGTTTTTTATAGCGTAAAAACTATTCCTCTGGGGAATGATTTTTAGAACAAGGGAAAAAATAACTGGATTTTACAATAGGTTTAAAAAGAGTTTGGATTTCTAGAAATAGTTTTACTTTATGCACTGAAACACCATGGAAGAATAACACTAAGCATTTAAGACCTCCCATTTTAGCTGTACCTATTTTTGAAAACTGGGAAAAGTTACTCTGTGTCCAATACACAAATTAAACAAATTCAATCCCTGTAATATTTATGCATTTTATTTTAAATAAAAAAGTACAGATTCTTTAGATATTGACTTTTGTAGGTTTACTATTTTATCATTGAGGTTGCAAAAACCTTTTTTATAAGAAATTTTTAAACTGCAAGAAGTAAAGAATACTTCTTTCTGAAGTAGAAATGAAATGGCTTTTTTTATCCACTGATGCAGACAGGGTAGCACTGCAATACATTCCAAAGATCTATTGACTCCTTGTCAACTCCTGACCTTAAACATTTTCAGCTGATGTGACTCTTTTCTGCACAAGTTCAAAATTCCTGGTAAATGACTTGGCACATTTCAAAGATCTCTTAGAAACAGCAACTGAAATAAAGGGGAAAAAGCTTTATGTGTTTATCTTCGGGTTACATTAAGAACAATAACTATCTGTGTATTTCATTGTTGAGAGTGTTTAGAAACTGGTTTGTAACTGAAAGGAATTCACGTGGTGCGAGCCATTATCAGGACTCTCACATTGTGGGCTTCTCTGAAGAAGCAATGTGTAAGATCAATATAGTGATTAAAAAAGGTGAAAACGGATGATAGGAATTCAGAGGATAAATTGCACTAGATCAGGCTTTGAGCAACCTGGTCTGGTGGGAGGTGTCCCTGCCTGTGGCAGGGGGCAGTACAAACCATTCTGATGGTCTTTTAAGGTCCCTGCCAACCCAGGCTACTCTATGATTCTATGCAATAAGATTTCAAACTGAACAGGAAGATGATGTTGATATTGGATATTTTGAGGATAATATCCCCCAAAAGCAGGAGACTCTGCAAGCAACTGTTGTATTAGAATCATTTCCGATTATTTTTGCATCTTATGGAAAAGGTCTGCTGCAGTAACAAGTATTCCAGGAGTAATTTATCCAGTTGTAGAAATTTCATGCACTTAGGTCAGGCAGGGATAGCTGATCCCCATTTGTGCATATTTTGGTTTTCAGGCCTTGTGTTTGAATTTTCCTTATACTTTTAGGTCATGTGTAGTCTGAAATGTATTGGACCTTGTTATAAGATAGATATTGGGACATGCACCTGTTCACTCCTATGGACCTAAGATTTGACTTTGGGAGTTCCAGCTGCTTTTTATTGCCCAAGGTCACAGATAAGCATTGTGGAATGTAAGCACAGCACAATATGGCAATTGTGTGACGTTGTATGACATGCAGATAAGCATTAAGCAGTCCCTTTCCCAAGTATTATCTTCTCTTACAAGCTATGCTACCTCCATTTTATAGATAGGAAACCAGAGCTGTGAGAGATTAAATCTCCGCAATTCTCTGATGTAGGCCACTCTTTACGTATGCACGGCTTGAATCTAAAGCTTTGGCCAACAGTTCTGCCTCCACCTAGGTTACAAGGTCATTTCTGTTTAAGTGGCAATATTAACAGGTACAATGGCAGGTTGTAAATGTGCTGCAAAAATGCTTATTTAAATGAAACACTTTAGCTCATTTCTCTTTCTTTCTTCCTTTCTTGAAAGGCTTTCTACATTGCATCCCTGGCCAACTAATTATTTAATTAATTAATGAGAATATCACTCTCACTATTTCTGTTTAAAGGCTAGTTAGCCGTGGCCTTCTTAATATATTGAATAAGACATAGTTAGCAATGAGTTAATTTTTTTTTAAATTTTGTTTTGTTTTTAACTGGCTCTTCCAACTTGTGGAAATGTAGAACTTGTTTCCATGGTAACTTTCAGACTTCAGGGCTTGTGGGAAGAAGACTGGTAGGTGTATGATTTAGATGATACTTGCTGGGTTTTATTGTGTTTTAAATGTGTTTCAGTTGGAACAATTTAGAATAGTGAGATTTGGAAGGCCTGACTGAAATATTTGCTAATGTGTTTAGTATTCTGAGGTAGAAATAATTCCAACTGAAATTTAACTCAGACTAGATTTGGTAGGGTTTTTTTATAGCTTTGGGTTTTTTTTAATGAAGAGAGTTTATTAAGCAGTTGTTGCATTTGTGTTCTGAAATGTTATTTGCATGCTACCTTTTCAGAAAAAATCAACCTTTATTTTAGGAAAACGGAACTTTTCATGAATAAACATTTCACTTGAGTCTTAATTAAATACTTTGTATTTACTGTGATTAGTTCTAT
>VWYI01015814.1:16840-41455 GCA_013399455.1 Anthoscopus minutus | reverse complement strand
TATGTAAGGTGTTTATTTCTTCATTATTAATTCAATTATCCAAATTACCACCCCCCAAATATTCTTATACTATTTCCCCTCAAGGACAAAGTAGTCTAAAGGAAGCTCTTGAAATCTAAAAATAGGGCTGTGGGCCTACAGTGATTTCAGTATTATTAAATACAAATGTGAGCCTGTTTTTTATTGAGCTTTAACCATGTTTTTTATATATTGTGAGTATGGTTACTGTCTTCTTAAACTTGACTTTCTTCTCTTGCAGGCATTTTTAATACAAACCCACCTGTAGTGGTCATTGAGATCATGTATGTACAGCTGGTCTTCAAGGCAGGCTTCAGTTCATCTTCATTCAGGGAGCATCTTACATCTCTAGTGTTTTAATGTTAAAAAAATGCTAAGCAATTTTGAGAGATGATGGATTTTTGGTTCAAAAAGTTGAGGAACCCATGACGTATGTGGACAATTGGTAATTTTCATTATTCTTAATGAAAGAGATTTTCTCTGACCAAACAACTTGATCAGATCCAAACACAGCATCTGAATTGTTGTTGTAGAAGAAATGTTTGTTTTTCTGTAGCCTCTGGTTAGGCTAACTTTTAATGGTTTTCTTTAGCTTTCATAAGAAAAAGTTAGTACTTAAATGCATCTGTTTGTGATATGAAAACATTTATTCATAAACCCGAAAGCTTTGTGAAGAGTAAGAAAACATAACATATTAAGATTTTTGAAATTCTGCTGAGGAGGATTTGGCATTGCCTGGAGTTAATGAGTCATGCGATTTTACTTCTGACATTGTTTGGATCCTCTCCGTAGAATATCTTTGCTTTCCCAGGTTTTTGCAGTCATGACTGTGTACTTGAATCTACAGAATGTGTACCAGATCAGTCCGCTTGCTACAGAAATATGTCTAATTGCATGTTTTGGCAGGTTGATTGTGACTGGATGACAAGTACCCACCAAAGCTGCTCTATCTCTCTGCTCCTCAGCTGGGCAGGGGAGAGGAAACACAACCAAAGGTTTATGAGTTGGGATAAGAACAGGGAGAAGTCACTTACCCATTGCTATCATGGCCAAAAGAGACTGGACCTGAGGAAATTAATTTATTGGCCAACAATTCAGTGTGGAATAATGAGAAGTAAAGCTGAAACTCAGAACAGCTTCCCCTCACACCTCCCTTGTTCCCCAGGTCAGTTTCATTGTTGTTACACCCCAGCAGTGGAGGGGGGACAGGGGGGTGGGCTCTGTCAGTTCATCACACCTTGTCTCTGCCACTTCTTTGTCCTCAGGGAGACAACTCCTCACACAATTCCCCTGCTTCAGTGTGGAACCCCTCCAGTAGGTGCAGTTCTTCAGGAACAGGCTGCTCCTCCGTGGAATCCATGTGGGACCACAGGTCTTGTCAGGAAACCTGCAACCACATGGGCTCCATGGTTTGCATGGGGACCTGCTCTAGTGCAGGTTTCCCACAGGGTCACAGCCTTCTGTCAGGCATCCCCTCGCTCTGGAGTGGGGTCCTCCCTGGGCTGTGGGTGGATCTGTGCTTCCCCAAGGACCCCCATGGGCTGCAGGGACACAGCTACCTCACCATGGTCTGCACCATGGGCTGCAGGGGAATCTCAGCTCCAGTACTTGGACACCCCTTCATGATATGTTTTAGTGAGCAGAGGAATATGGGGTCAAAAGTTGGACTTGATGATTTTTGAGGTATTTTCAACCTTAATGATTCTATAAATCTGTGATTCACTGACCATGGTATCCACAGGGCTGTTGCTCACTCACTCTTCTCTGGCTGCAATTGCTTCTGCACCATAAATTCTTCCCCTTCTTAAATCTTATCCCAGAGATGCTGCCACTGTCACTGAGGGTCTTGGCTTGGAAAAGGCTGACATTGGTTCCATCAGACAGGGGTACAGCTTCTGGCTGCTTCTTTTGGAATCATGGAATCATAAAATCACCTAGTTTGGAAAAATACCTTGGAGATCATCAACTTTAAACTCTGAACTAACACCCTCGTATCATCTGAACCATGGCACATGCAGTCTTTTTTTAAACACCTCCAGGGACAGTGAACCCACTACCTCCCATTTCAATACCCAGCCACTCCTTCTGTAATTGATATGATGTAATTTGGAATGAAATCTAAAAAGTCTTTAATTGATTGAGGGTTTTTTGTTACAAATCAGAAACATCAATGATGTTCTTTCAAATTCTGTTCAAATTCTTTAAACTTGAGAAACACTTATTACTGTTAATGTGTGATGTGTGATCTGTTTGCTCTTAGAGTCGGGGAATAAAGATATTTCATCATAATACTGCAGGCTGTGTGTCAACATCAGTAGGTCTCTGAACCAGTTCTCTGGATTTTCAGGTCTCTCCTGAAATCTCCACTGGATTCAGTGTTATTTCTTCTCTATTCCTTCCTATTTCCCCCCCTCATGTTAGTATAGCATTAAGGCACTAGTTTTCCTTTTACTGTTCAAATAGATGTAAAAAGCAGCTGAAATATATGAATAATTGACTACTGTGACAATAAATTGTCAAACTTGTTTCCTTTTTGTCATTTGCTTACCCTAGAAGCAAATGACACATGCAATTAAGAGAAAGGAGGCTGTGACAGAGATGGTTAGTTATAGGGGTTTCCAACTTAGTTTTTATTATTCACATCAGTGAATAGTATTTTCTGGTTATGGACAGTATTGGTGGATAATGATTTTTCAGGTGAATAGTCATATATTACTTTACTGAACACTTTAGAGAAAGTCAGATGTAAAAGTCAGTTCTGAAGTGTTACTTTTCTATTCTTGGTGGGGTTTTAATGCTCGTGGGTTTTTTTGTGCTGATCTCTTTTTATTGATAGATTGAATTTCTGTGAGAAAGGAGACTTCAGTATAAGTGGTGGATTCTTTCAAACTGAAAAATATGAAGTGTGGTAAAAGTTTCTGGGGACCCAACTGTGAATAATCAGTAGCAGGAACTCTGCCTGTCTTTGAGAACCTGATTTACTTCCCTGTAAAGTCTATTGGTCCTTAGGGCCTAAAAGAAGCAAATGTTGACTGCAGTGCTTAAATCAGCGCGGCGTTTTCTACTGCAGGTTGTTTTTTTTTTTTAACTTTGCAGAGACATAATGGTCAAGCTGCTGTATAGGTTTTTCTGTCATTGTCACACATTAGATTTTCCAGGTGAATAGGACTTCAGGCACTCAATTGACACAATATTTGCCCGAGAAATTATGTAAACAAGTTGGAATCTTCTTTGAACACTTGCAAAATAAACTCACTTTCTCAATAAAAGCTTGCTGCCAGTAAACACTTCCATGCTATTGTTGCACAAACAGTAATGGATCATGCTGTCCAAGTTTATGTCATGTTGGTGGCAGATGGCACGTAATAAACAACCCACTGTTTTGATTTCTGCATGCTTTGATTGTTTATCCAAATGAGCAATAAGTGTAGCTAATGTTTAGGCTCCAAAATATCTTTGACTGTGAGTGTAGAATGCTTCACTTGCTCTGCTGAAGCAGATATTCTCTATTCTTGTTTTCCTGTCAGAGTTCACAAAACAGTGATACCCTTGAAATAACTGCAATATTTGGTTCTCTGACCACTTGACAGTATATTAGGTGTGTGCTAATAAAGTATTCAGTGTTTCCTGTCAAGACTATAAGGAACAATTAAGTCAAGGAGACTTATTTTGCCTAGTCTGCTATTTCACTCTTTTCTCCTTCTTGCTTCCAATTGAGAAAAAAAGTCAAAATTGCCTTTTATTCTTGTTCTTTCTGAAATAATAACCGAATCCATATTTTAAAATGTCTTTGGATTATCCTGACCCATTCTTTTTCTTCTGCTTTATTCTGAAATCAACGAACAGGGAAATTTAGTTGTACTATTCTTTGACTTCCAGATAAAAAATTACTTTGTAAAAGCCAGTTCCAGTTGGTGCTGATGTGTTTGCTTTTTGAAATATTGAACATATGAATGTTTGATTGCTCAGGATCAGATTGGATGTAATTTTCTTGGCTTCTTTGATCTTTAAAGACAGCAGGAGTCTACCTTTTTGAATGGCACTTGAATATAGGTTAAAAAAAGAAAAAGAAAAGTAGCATGTGTGAATATCAGGGCAAATTATATTATTATATCCTGAATGACATGCCTTGGTATTACAATGCTAAGCACAATTCTCTCTGTTCTCAATAAATATAATTATTTAATTCAAATATATATATGAAAATTGCCATTTGTATGTTTTAAGTCATGACCATTTAACTATTATAATTGGAATTGATTACCCTAGTCTTTGTAACTTGGTTCCATGGTAACAGTTTGGATTTTAGTGTGCTGCAATAAAATTGACATGGCTATGCTGACAGAAACCTCGATCTTAAAATGTAAACTTCACACAAAAATGGGGATTTACACTTGTCTAATCACTGGCATTTTCACACTCTGTTGAAATCAGCGTGCAAAACACTTGGACACAAGCAGGAAAGACTGCTGCTGTAAAAAACTTAAATTTTAATATCTCTGCTCTAAGGTCAGATTAAGGTGTTTTTTTTGAATAGTTTTATAAACAGTTAAGAAATTTTATAATGGCTAAGTTGAGCATTGAGCTGGTGTATGCGTTCGTAACAAGTAACATCCGAGAGCTAAACAGGGCAAACCTTTTTTCCTAGTATGAATGAGCAAGATTTCTAAAATCCATAGACTCCCACAGGCCATTGACTGGGCCTCCATCAGAGCAAAAGGTGCACTTCAAGAGCTTTCCTAAGCTGCCATCACAAGGTGCATAGTCCTTCCTGATGTTCAGCCTGGTTTTACCTGACTGGGAAGGTGAGAGATCAGTTGATAAATGAATATGTAAAAATGAGATAATTAGAATCTTACAGGAGCCTTTCAAGGTGGCACTTGAGAGGGTTCCTAAAGGAGGCAGTTACTGTTTGAAATGTTGACTTATCACTTCTTTTTAACCATCATAGGAGATCTCCTATTTGCTGGTGTCAGCACATAGGAAATGGTATACGGGAAGCCCTGAAGATGGAACGGGATAAAAATTTAAGCAATCATTTAATATATATGTATGATTAACAAGTTATCTTTGCTTAGATTAATGTAATACAATGACCATGAGGTGTGAGGTACATGAGTTAAGATGGAGCTTTACATAGGCGAGGAGCTTTACATAGGATTGGAGGAAACAGCTTCAGTGTGAAGTAAACAAGAACATTAATTTTTTTGGGTCTTATTTGAACATGACAGGCTTGCATCTGACTACCTTATATAGGTTTTGGACATCTTTTAAGACAGGAAGGCAGGATCCAGCTTTTAAGAGTGTGGTACTTCAAAAAGCCTGATTAGGCAGCCTGAGAATGAAGGGATTTGAATCAAATCCCTTCAAAAGGAAAACTCCTCCTGGTAAGGCCTTTGGTTGGAGGAGAAGGACTGGTAGAAGGGCTCTGGTAAGTGTGTGTGTATGTGTGTGTGTATTCCACATTTGTGATTGTGATGTTATAATGCACAATTCTGTGTGGTGTTAAGCAAAAATAAATGAGGTAATCAAAGTCCTGAAAACTTTATAGCTGCATCAATAGTGTTTCATCAGTACTGTTGAGCCAGTTAATCCTTTTTCTCAGGGTGAATACAATTACTGCAAACTGAGCTACCTTCTCTGCCCGCCAGTATTCTCTGCCTTAGGTACACTAGTGAGACATATGAGTATAGTTTTACATGGTATACCCTGGCAAGAAAGATTGCATGCCCTTGATAGTGAGGAAAAGATCTTGCCATGAGAATAGTGGTTGAGAACATAAATTATTGAGCTGCAGAAAGATTCTCCCATCCCATCATGCAAACACTTTGTTTGCATCTTAACTTGTCTGTTAAGAGAAACTCCTAAGAGGTTATACATATGTTTCAGAAATTCATTCCTGTTTCCTCACTGTTTAGCTAATGCGGGAATCTCAGAAGTTTTATTTGAATGTAATAATATCCTTTTAATTTAATCTCTGCAATTTATAAGCTTGTTAATCAGATTGACTTTACTAAAAATTTCCAATTTGACTCAAGTCAGAGTCACCATTTGAAGTAGTGGTATTGCGTATGAAATATTATTTTTAGATGTCCCCAGTACCTCGGAAGCCTTACTGTTAAGTGACTCGTTAGCAGAATGTCTTGTTAGCTGGTGTAGAGCAGCTTGTAATGCTTTCAGATTTCCTCTTGAGTTGTAGCTTATACCATTAATACAATATAATTATTATACAATAACATGTAGAAGAAAATAATACAAAAATATTTGAAGTAGTTTCAGAAGTGGTTGGTGAAGTGATGACAATTTAGTAAGAATTGTCACTGTTTCCCAATCGAACAAAAGTTTCCTTGAAACCCTGTTTTTTCACCATTATCTGGCAAACATTGCTGTCTTTGAGGCATTAACATTAATCTTTCTATGGATCAACACAACAAAATGCTTGTCAGGAATAACGGCAGGTCAAGGCATTAACTGTAAATAAAAGGGAATATTTAAATCTTTGCAATTAAAAATCCCCAACGCTCTTTAACATTAACTGAGATTGTGAAAGTTGTTAAATCTCATTGATATATTATTTGGAAGTCAAACTTAAGTGATTTTCTCTGTTCAAGTATTAGGGTGCAGTTTATTCAAAAAGGCTGAAATCTTTCTTGTTCACAGGCTAACGCTGTAGAAGTGCATCAAATCAGAGACCAAACTACACTTTTCCCTTTGCTGGGATGCCATCATGAAAATTTTTATGCCTAGATCACAGGAAAGGGTAGAGGAAGTTCTCTGCACCTAAAAGTTTCTCATGGGGTTTGGTATCCATCTCCATTCTTTGCTAGCTGAACAGAGCTCACACAGCCTTTACTGACTAAAGTCCTTTTTCTAGGTCAAGGGAAACATCTCTGTAAGAACAGAGATTAATGCAAGAGAAAGATGTATTTTAAAAGACAGTCAGCTAGGTGTCCCGTAAACAGGGATCCTCCAGCTTTCATGTTGAGAGCCAAGATGAATATCTACCCATCTGGTTAACTTTTACTTGGGAAGATTATGTTTGGACCTAATTATTGTCTCTATCTCTTCCAAAATAAAATTAATTTTTTGCAGCCATATATAGTTTGTTAACTCAAGACTTTTTTACTTTTTTGGTCTTGCTGATCAAAAGTAATAAGAGGAATTATCTGAAAAGCTGACTTGGACCTTTCAAAGTCAAAGATTCCTTATCCTTCTATCACAAGTTATAAGCATTTTGCAGAGAGGAGGGAGGATTCCTTTTGATGCAAGAGGAAACAATTTGTCAAGACGATTTCCAGAAGTCCTCTTAGTTTAGCACAACAGTTTGACAACAGCAAGGTCAATAACAGTGCCTTGCCAAGTGGCTCTGCATCTACCATGGTTAAAAATGAATGACAAATTATGGAAATGAGTAATGTAAAACCTAATGTCTACAGTGCACAAATATATTTCTTCTCAAGATGTGAATATAGAATTCAAAACTAGCTCCATCTGAGTATAAACATGAAAATATTTAGTTTAGACAGAAGAAACAAGATAGTAAGAAACAGAAAATCAAGCATCATTCTGTACAGTAAATTTATAAATGTCTCATTCATATTTGTGAATATAAACGCTTTCAATGTTGGATCATTTTAAAGTGATTCCCTTTGTAAATTTTAGTCCTTTATTTTATCAGTATTTCAAACACAGGAAAGTCTGATTCAAGCTTTGTCAGTAATTTTTTTCAAATAACAGGTTTGACAACTCAATTTTCCTGGTACTGATTTACTTTAAGAACTTTCAAATCATCAGACTGTATTTGTTATTCAAAGAAATTGTTGTTTGTTTTGAGCCATAGTTTAGTTATCAAAATGCAAGCAGATTCACAGTGTTAGTTACATTTCAACACAGTAATTGCTAAATCATTTAGGAAGGAGGAAATAAAAATGTCCCATAAGCAGTTGTTATTATGCATGTGTATTTTTAATATCTGATTTTCAGCATAACCTTAGATTACAATGTGGGTTAAATTTCCCTTGTTGATTTGTAAGTATAATGTAAACTCTAGGCTCAGTTAATGATATTGCAATATAAGGCTGTTCTGTTGCAAAGTAAAGACCTTGCTTAGCACTGCAAAGCTCTGGGTTCATTTCAGTGTGATCATTCAGGCGCTATGGAGGGATTATACTTTTATTGTATTTTGTTTCATGAATACATGAATGAATAATAAGTTCAACAAACAAGAGTTCCCTACTGGCTATCTCAAAGAAATCATTTTGTGACATGTTATGAATTTCAATCAATCATCCTTAACAGTCCTTGTCTTGCTGAGGTCTGTGCATTAACAAAATCAGCATTTTGGAACTATTGCAAATGGCTTGAGATTTCATCAGAATGTCCGAGGTCAGGAAGTTCAAAAGGGGGGCTAGAGAGCAAACATCCTGGGTATACTGCATATTTTTTTGTACCTGCCTTTCCACACTTTACAAGCATTGATTGTATTATAGTTGCATGTCCAGGATATATGCTTGTTTTGTGTGACTTCTCTTTCAATGAGCCATTTCCCTTAAGAAAGAACTAAAAAAAGTAATGATAAGCCACAAATACATGTAAATGCATACACAGAGATGTAAGCCTGTGATTTAGAAAAAGCAGGATAAAAATGCACAAGAATGTGGACTGTGTTTAAATGAGTACTGTTTTATTCAATCTCTGGAAATTTATCTGTTTATAAGGTAAGGGTGAAATACTCTTTCATTTAAATTGTGATAACAGGAATGAACACATTGATAAGAAGGTCAGAACTCTGAAATATTTGCATGTAGGATGGCACCAGTATCAAATTATCATACCTGATTTGTTTATATCTTTTGCAATAACTAGTAAAAATAACTAACACAGTACATGATAACACAGTACAATGCATGCCTTATTCCTAGGGCTAAGTGTCCTGTGGATGCATCAGTTTAGAGCTAAAGAGCTCCCAGAGTGTTTATAAGTTTTCTGAAAGGAGAGTTGGGGGAAAAGCAAAGATCCATTCTGATAGAATCCACAATCTAGTATGATGCATTTAATTCTGTGCCTTGTCGCAGCTTCATCCCATCTCTTTTTCTGAGAGCAACAAAGCTTTTCTTTCTATGAATTCTCTATACTTACCTCTGCCTTTCCTTTCTCAGGTTATTACTGAAGTATCTTTCTTGGTTTTTGCTGTTATTTTCTAAAAAAAACCCCTACTTATGCACCATAATTTTGCTAAAAATACATATTTACAAACTTTTGTAGCTATTCTTAAAAAAACCCCCACGCAATGTAAGTACCAGGCTGTAGCTCTGCAAGTTGAAAATGATGGCTTACCCTTTACACTTGTCAGAGACAAATATTTATGCCAACAAGTAGCTATTTAACAGCTTGTTGCTGTTTACAAGTTGTTTGTTGTCCTCAGCTGATAAGTATTTCTCTTGTGTCTTCTCTTTTTTCACTAAGAAGTGAGTGCGGAGCACAGATCTGTTCTTTCAACACTTTTATAGAATTGTAGAATCATTTAATTTGGGAAAGAACTCCAAGATCATTGAGACTAATGGTTAACCCAGCACTCTCAACTTCAACACTAAACTGTATCCCTAAGCACCACATTTATAAGTCGTCTAAATTGCCTTCAGAGTTGATGACTCCCTGTACAGCTTGTTAAAGCTTTTCTTTTAGTGAAGAAATTTTTTCTAATATGCAATCTAAACCCACCTTGGAGAAACTCGAGGCTGTTTCCTCTTGTCCTGTCACCTGTTATTTGGGAAATGTGGCTGACCTCCATCTCCCTACAACCTCCATTCAAGCAGCTGTAGAGAGCAGAAGCTTCAGAATATTCCCCAATTCTGTTGCTCTGTTGCCCTCTGGATTCACTTGAATACCTCAATGTGTTTTCTGTCATGAGGGGCCCAGAACTGAACACAGGGCTTGAGGTGTGGCCTCTGAGTACAGATGGATGGTCCCTGCCCTCATCCTGCTGCCACATTATTGCTGATGCAGGCCAGGATGCCCTTGGCCCTCCTAGCCACAGCTGGCTCATGTTCAGCCGCTGTTGAGCAGCGCTCCCAGATAATTTCCCACCAGGCAGCTTTTCAGCTGCTCTGAGCACTGCCTGGGTTTTCTCTGACCCAAGTGTAGAATCTGGTATTTTGCCTCATTGAACTGCATCCACTTGCCCTCAGACATTGATCCAGCCTTTCCAGATCCTGCTGAAGAGCCTTCCTGTCTTCCAGCAGATCAACATTGCATCCCAACCTACTGTCACCTGCAAAGTAATGAGCAGGCACTATGTCCTCTCATCTGGATCATGGATAAAGATATTGCAATGACCAGCCCTGGTAGTGAGCAACACAGCTATTGACTGCCAATGGGATGTGGCACCACTCACCTCCACTCTCTGGGCAAAACCACACAGCCAGGTTTCACCCATTAGACAGGGCACCTGTCCAAGCCATGAGCAGCCAGTTCCTGCAGTGTTGTGGGAAGTGAAGTCAAAGGAATCAGCAAAGCCCAAGTGTACCAATCCACACCCTGTCATCCACTAACTGAGTTACCCTGACATAGAGGGAGATGAGTTTGATCAGTCATGACCCACCTTTCATAACCCCTGCTGGCTTATCCTGATTCTGATCTTATCCTGATCATTATGTGCTGCATAATGGCACTCAAGGTATCTGCTCCAGGCTGTTCCCCAGCACTGAGGTCAGGCTGGCAGGCCAGATCTCCCGTTCTGGCTCTTCTTGTAGATGGAGGTCACGTTTGCTAACCTCCAGCTGACTGGACCCTCCCCTCTCAAAGTATCTTGGCGAGCACTCCCTCCAGCTACACCAGTACCCCTGAAGTGGGACAGGCCAGTTAAACTGGATGGTGAAAACGCTGACTTTATTTATAGGCTGTATAACACTTGTGTATTTATGCTAAGAATGGAATTTCACTTGAAGACTGTCTTGCCTTTATAAATACCAATCTAAGCTCCACTGACAATACTTTTGTTTATATTTAAGTAGTAAATTGTGAGGATAGCCTTAACATCTAGTTCTTAGGTGTAAATGCTGCTAGCTTTTTAAGTTCTTTTGTCTCATCTTAGGCACTTTAAAAAATGTGAGTGCTTGCATGGAAATGGTCTGGCAGATAAAGTGTGTAAATCCCATGTTTTGGGTGTATGTGTTTGCACCTGCACTGAGGTATTTGCAAAGTGATCCCTACAGGTGATACAGTCATATTGTCTGAATAATGAGTAGTGTGTTTGTCATATTAATACATGTTTTTTCTGATATGGCTTCTTTTTTTTTTGTTTGTGTTGTAGGGTTGATGTTTTGGTACCTACTTGGCTGAGAGCATTATGGAATCATGAAACAAACATAATTTACAGACATGCTGGCTAATTTTGTCTTGTCAAAATTGTCAAATCCTCTTCAAAGCGATTGTCACCACCTTTTTGATTTGGCACTATGTTCCATGTACAGCCACTGTTCGTGTAAATGGTGTCAGATGATGCTTTTTTTTCCCCTCTTCCATTTAACTCCAAAAGGACTACTTTGGCTTAATTAGCGATCTAATAAATTTTATAGATTGGCCTCATTTCATGTTCTCTTTAAGTTTGTCACCTGTGTCATTCTCCTTAATTGTAGAAAATACCCTTATATTCTTTAATAATTTTGGGAGCTATTTGCAATCTTACTGTTATCCTTTTTGCAATATATTGACCAAAACAGGTAAATTATATCCATTGCAGTCTTGTTAATGCCGTAAAAAATTAATCATTTTAATAGGATTTTTCTTCAAAGGGTGTCCTTCCCTTTGGTAATTTCTTAGTCTTGTTTACGGATAAACTCCTCTGTTCAAGAATAATGCAGAAATATAATTTCTTCCCACTAGGGGACAAAGATGATATAAGCTGGTAGGTAATAAACTTGGGTGTTACACAAAATTGCCTACTGAGTGCACTGATTAATCTCATCTTTTTTCTCAATTTTATATGGCTTTTACATGGCTTCCTCCACAGTACTGGAGGAAGAGCTACTAGAATTATGTGATGCATTTACTGATTTATTTCTTTTCTCCTGTGTCAGCCATCTAAAAGGAATCACATTTTGACACTTGTCACTACTTTTTAAAGCACTAGCTAGTCACCTAAGTCCTTGAAGGGTTGGGCCCTTCTCTTTATAAAAACTTAATTTGCCCCAGATTATTTCAGAGTTTTCTCATATACTTTGAGATTCAGAATTCTTCTTGGCATATAGATTAATAATACTGCCTATGATTATTTTTTCCATCTAACAGAATAAAATCATAGAATGGTTGGGATTGAAAGAAATGTAATGATCATCTTGTAACAAACTCCCTGCCATGGAAAGAGACACCTTCCACTTGACCAGGTTGCTCAAGCCTTCATCCAGCCTGGCCTTGAACAACCAGGAATGGGACAACCACAATTCTCTGGGAACATGTTTTCCATCAATCTCATGATCAAGAATTTCATAGTGATATCTAATCTGAAACTCTTCTGGGAGTAGGTTTAAATAATTCTTTCTTGTCTTGTCACTCTATGCCCTTGAAAAAGATCTCTCACCATCTTTCCTGAAAGTTCTGTCTGGAAGTCCACAATTTGGTCACCCTGAAGCCTTCTCTTATGATGTCTATTCACTCAGTGTACTGCTTTGAGAGCAAAACCAGTGAAAGACTCCAAGTCAGAAATACAATTTATTAGGAAATAGGAAGAAAAGAAAGAAAACCACTGACAAAGTCAGAATACAACCTGATAGCCTGTTGGTCAGGGTGTTGGCAGCAGTCCAGTGGTACTAGATGAGCCTGGTCTTCCTCTGAGAGTCCGGTGAAGAAAGGCACCTTGGTGCCCCAATTCTCTGGTTTTTATCCAGGTAGAGGGGCTTGGCTCCTCCCCCCTGGATGGAGCATTTTCCAATGGGATGATAAGCTTATCAGTGGACTCAATGGCCCATCAGCTTCTCCCCTTGGATGGAGCATTTTCCAATGGGATGATGTAAGCTTATCAGTGGACTCAATGGCTCATCAGCAGAAAACCCCTCCCTAGAGGGAGGATGGGTCGTGGGAGAAATAAGGAAATTGTCCTGCTGATTTCGTATCAGCTGGCTTATCAACACAAGATTGCATCACTTCCCCTCATTCCAGTTCCAGCAGATGGTGATAGAATAACAAACGTTTGATTACATTTTGCACTTAACCCATGACACTCAGGCTTTCCTCATAGCAGAAATGCCCCATCCCTTTAATCATCTTCCTGGCCCTCCTCTGGAGTCACTCAAACAGGTCAATGTTCTTCCTCTGTCCCCAGTTAGCTCGCTTGCCCTGTTGACCAACACATCTAAAAAAGCATCCCTTCTGCTAGGGCTGTGTACTCTGTGACCTAAGAAGGTCTCCTCCATGCCCTCCAGGAGTCTCCTGGATTTCCTTGACCTTGCCACGATGATGTCTCATTACTTTATGTAAAACTAGCTGCATTGTTTTGTGCAGAGAGAGCTGCTGTATTGAAGAGCTCAAAGCCTTGTGGGTATGTCATTGAATGGAATAAGAGCATTAGTATTATGTGGAGGAGAAAGGAGATGAGAAAAAAGGAGATTAAATGACTTGCAGAAAGAAATCTATAATAAAATTGTTTAAACTGGAGAAAGATCTTCCTAAATAGGGCAATCTCACAGCCCAAATATGCTTTAAAGTGTTTTCCCTTAGAAAAAGGAAACAGATAGTTGTTGCCTATGGGCTCCCCTTTTAACCTCTTGATATAACAATTGCTTCTGGATAATGCCCTGGTGCATTCATGCAGATGACTCATTTTTTGTAAAGTCCATAGGGTATATTGTACTAATTTACTAGCATGGGGTAAATTAGATAGAAATACCTTTGTGCACTGATCATTTTTGAACTCATCTTCAGGTTCAATGAATAACATATTTGTTTGTTTTGGTGGCTTGAGAAATCCATCTATTCTTTTTCATATCTGAAGTGGTTCGTACTAAAGCTTTCGTAATGCCCTTCAGTTTCTGTGTTAAATTGATGTTTAAATTGGAATGAAAGTAGGAATCTTGGCAGTTTAGATAATTTACTTCATCTGGTGGCCAGCTATGTTAACAATCACATCATATGCCAGCATTTACCCTAGATGAAAGAAGTCCCTGGGGCACTAGAACTGCATTTTAGAAGCCGAGTGAAAGTGCAGTTATGGTCTTTGTTTCATTGGTTTATTCTGTAAAATGGAAAATTATTTTAACTGGGATTTTTAAGTGTTAAAAATGCAATCTAAAGGCTGTGTTGGGGGCTAATTTGGGTGTATTTGCCTTGGAAACTGAATGAAAATTGATCAATATTCTGGACAGGAAGTGTTCAGCACAATGTCAGCAAATTATGTCTTTTTATTCTGATGTATCAAGCACTTGGAGGAAATGGTATATTGTTAGCATATGAATAGCATCAAAGCCCCACATTGCAAGATGTATTTCAGTCTTTTGGAATAAAATGCATAGCCTCCCCTTTATTTATTTAAGTGCCTCCCCTTGTAATATAGTGCACGCTTGAACCTGAAAGCTATTTCTTGTCCAACATGGACAAACTGAATTTCAAGATTCAATTTCTTGTGCATGATTGCATATTTCATCACTTGGCAAAAAAATTTGTAATATCAAATTGGCTTCCTGCTTGAAGAGTCAAATGTATTTGATTAAAAATAAGGTCGTTGCAAGAAAAGTGTCTGTGGGGTTTTTTTAGTTGTTGTTTTTCTTTTTTTTAGGAGCAATTCTCAAAGAATACATTTACATCATCTTCTTGATATTTCCTTGATACTAGCGGTGGCTAGGATTACCCTGAATGAAAAGTCTGAATTTAACTGGCACATTACATCTGAAGGTATTCTGCTTTTGCCTTTGCTGTTGTCTCCTTTGAGACAATACATTTCTTAAATTAAACAAAATTAAGAAAATAACCAAAAGTAAATCCCAGAGATTTACTGTACTGCTTTTCTTAAGGAATATGCTTGTCCTTCTTTTATTGTCCTTTAATAAAGACAAGCAAGCACTCTTTTAACTTACTGTGCACCAGAAGAAATTCTTCCAACTTGAAAATCTCAGCTATAATGTGGCTGTGGGATGAGTGCTTGTTTGACTGTCTTTCACAGAGAAAGAATTTTCAAGCGTTAAACTATTTAGGCCATAATTTAAAAGCTATAGGTAAGAAAGTTTGTTTCTAATCATCAGCTACTTATTTACATATATGTTTGGTTTGTGAAAATGTCAGTAATTTTCCATAGTTACTTTGTTTACTGTCAGTGTAGAAAAACCCTGCAGAAAAAAAAATTGAGGGTCAGTATAAATGAAATTAAAACCATTTAACACTATGATGAGGCTGGTAAAAATTGGAGGTTCCTTCCTAATTAGGCAATTTGCAGTATTCTGAATCTATTCCAGTTCACATCAAGGACGTGTCTTGCTCTGATAACTTTGTATATCAAACTGATTTTGGTTTCTCTGCTTTTTAACATTGGTTACTACAAATTTCCTCTTATTTTAATTATATTTTTTAAAATAGCAACATGATGCATTTCACAATTCCCTTTGCACTCAAATTTATTGTTAAAAAGTTCAAAAACCATTTTACCTGAAAAAACTATATTACTGCTATACAACATTTCCAGCACTAGAGGCTCTGGCTAGGTTCTGCTTTGCTGCCATTGTTCAGCAACACTGTGATCCACCAGAAGCACTTGAGCACATGTTCCATGTCAGGTCCTTGAAAAGTAGCACTATTGAAGTCAAGGAGACTGCACATGTTTAAGTGCTTTGATGGACAGGGGTAAACAGTGTACTTCACTTAAAATGATAATACAGATGAAAGAATAGGGGGATTGATTTGTAACATAGTTACTAAAAATGGTGTTGCTTACTCTGTCACCTAATTATCAATTTGAAACACCCTTCATACTTAGGAAATACTTATTGAATGGATATTTTGGAAGAAATTCAGGTTTTTTCCTAAAGCATTTACTGTGTGATGTATATTTTAAGCTTACAACTAAACACTTGTAAAACTAAAAAACTGATGTCACCTCACATCAAGAAATGTACAGTTCTTGTTTCATGCAAGGCAAAGAGAGTGAAAGAAAGAAAATTAAACATGGAAAATCTCTCAGCTTGCTGTCCATATGTGCCTTGCTTTAAAATAAAGTTTTAACAGGCACTTTTGTTTTCCCAAGTATTTCTCTATCACTTAAGTGAAGATATAATGAACAATTTTTATTTTTTAAAAGGACACTTGGGAAGAATAGTTCCTTGAAATGAATATATAATTTTAAAGGGTGAATCAGCCAATAGTGTGATGGCTGTATTGCTGCAGTTAAACATGTGCTGAAGATTTAAAGACATCCCAGGTGGTCTAAAACTCTTACCACCCAGTCTGACTTTGGTTTTAGTATACTATAAATAAGTGTCAGAAACCACACATTGTTATTAAGCAGTGCTGCAGTTACTCTGAGAACTGGCAATAAATGAATAAGTCAGTGGAAATGATGTGTTAAAATGAATGAAAATAAGACTAATAGACTTATGCTTTTAACAGAATGGCTCACAGAAGCCCAGCTCTACTTCTATACATCATTTGTTTAGGAAAGGTGTGATTAAAGATTATGCTAACTGACTGTCAAGTGTGTATGAAAGTAACAAATGAAAATACATGAGAAAAAATCCTCTTTAGAATTGGAAACATATAATATTATTTGCATTGACTTCCAGATCATCAGATTTGTGTCAAAGGCCCCTGCAAGAAATGTACAGATATTTTCAACATGATCTTGAAAAATGTTAGAGACAGTTTTGGCTTTAAAATGGTTATAAGCTGTTAAATAGTTACTTTTCCTAACAAATCCCAGACCCTGAAACACCTGTGCTAAAGAGGTTTGTGCTGTTCTCCTATGAAAATTGGCAGAACATTCCAACATTTGCTGAATAAAACTGCAATGAAAATCTTTCCAATTAATTCTTAAGGCAATTTCTTTGAGGCATAATGCAGCAATTCTACCCTCATAGTGTTTGCTAAATGGAAATAGAAAAAATACTGCAGATTCCTTATGCATGTTTAGTATATGTCAAAGAAAACTGAAGGAAAAGGATTAGAAAAGGTATGTAGGTTTACCAAGGGCATCCACACTTAGCTGACAGAAACACTTATTTGTGATAAAACTTTACGGAAGAAAAGGAGATGAAAATATTTTTGTCTGAGTTTGGAGACCAATTTCCATTTACCATTTTTGTAAACCCCAAAGTGACAAGCTGGAGGGAGAAATAGGAGCAGACAGCAAAAATAAGGATGAGTTCATACTACCTAAGCTTGTGTAACCACATTCTAGACTCCTCCTCCCTCAGTGTTTGCTTGTTCACTTAAAGCGAAAAGAGTTTTTCTTAAATTCTGTTGAGGTGTGCAAAGCCTGAGGGAGTCCGCAGCCATGTTAAGCTTGTTGGTGTGGAGTACCTAACAATCACCCCAAGGATTCTGAATTTGTTGCAGTCATTCATAAGGCCTTTGAACTATTCTTTCTATTGGTTCCTGTTATTTGAATCAGCGGGAGACTGAAAAGGACAAGACTGTACCTTACTGATGTGTTCAGAGGGCTACAATCTTGTGAATTCAGTTTCCCGCTGACATGAAGAATAGGAAGAGAGCAGTAGAGTAGCAGTATAATATATCATGATGGTATCAAACCTCTGCACTCTGGATGCTTTGTTTGATCACCTTCTAAAGGATCTGTGATTTTAACATTATTGTGACCCCTTCTGTAGGTCAGTGGAAGAGGACTTCTGTCCTTGCTCCTGCCCTTCTTATCCTTCACAATTATCCAAAGGCAATGTATTTTTTTCAGGAGTGAAGCTAACAACAGCAAAGCTCTAACTGGGAAAAAAGTAATGAGAAGTTGGGAAGAAAATAAATTAGAAAAAGTCCACAGTGAAACATAAAACTACTCAAAGGTATCTTCCTTGTCATTATATTACAGTCAAAAATAGTATTACTTGTGATGAAAGATCTGAGTAGGCTTGCAGCTTTTCCAACTACTTGGGCCTAGGCAAAATGAAAAGCACAGACTTTTTTTACAGTGTTACAATAATTTAATCTGAAATTATTCTTTACAGTAAAGTGCATCAAAATTGGTACTCATTAACGGAGCTTTCTTTAAATCCCAAGTATGTCCTTTTCAATGCTTTGACTGCAGTCACATCAATAACCTAAAAAAAGGGTCATGAAACAAAGCAACACCCAATCACTATCTCACTTCTTAATTCTTGGCAGTTTACTGTTATCTCACATCTATTGTAATCTTGGGTCTTAGCCTTACACGGAAAGAATAAACACTTCTCTATATAATCTTCAGGCGCCCTAGACAGTTCAGGGCAAGGGAATTTAATTCCCAAATTGTGTCAATTTATGGTCGCAAAGTCCCCATGGAAGACAAGATCATGTGTATAGAAAAAAGATTTAATGCTGTAAAATTATAATTATTCTGAAGACTGCTTTTCACTTTACCGTATGTCCTTATGAATAAAAATAATACTCAGGGAACCTTAGGTTCATTTTACCTCTGCTAGTGCTGAACTTTGCTTATGACAAAGCATAACTTGATGGTGGCCCTATAAAGAAATACTTTGAGTTTTGTGATAGTCATAAAATATCTGTTCTTTGTATAGCATTTCATTAAAGCATTTATCTGGGTTACTTCTGGGTAAACATTTAGCTGAATAAGTTCTTCTTCCTGTGTTTTTTGTGTGTTTGCACAACTGTTTCTCAGTGAGAAATGTTAGATATGTGACAGAAATCTGAATTTTAACTTGCACACTCTATCTGCAAATCATTATTTGATTGAATGGAATTTAGTTGCTGCATCTGTAACTACTGTCTACATTTTGCCTCTGCTACTGGTTTACCTGTGCTACTGGTTTTCAGGTAGAATCAATCAGTAATGGGACAGATGGAATAAAATATGTGTTGTGATCTTTCCCTGTCAGTCAGAAAGTCCTGTTTCTGGGAATATGATGTTTGTTGGTGCATATAATTTGCAATTCTTATGTGACCTTTTGTAAGTTTATTAGAATTATAGGAATATACAGGTAAGTTGATTTTTAGAGAACATTTTAAAAGGAGGTCATAGTTACTTTGCAAGAAATTGAACTGGTGTCATAATTTACCTTTTTTTTCTCTTTGAACTTTTCAGTTGATATTTATTTTTCACATACACCAGAATGGAGCTGATGGTGTGCTGTCTTAAAAGTATAGGGTTGCTTTTATTCCTGAAGAGAAAAGCAGAAATAATTTTCCTCTGGTATAAGGTATTTTAGTGCTAACTACAGTCTAAGGAGAAACGTTTTTTTTACCAATTTTCTTTAATGGAGTTTGCTGTTGATAGCTAATAGTGGTTTTTTGTTCCTTTGGAAGCTTTCTGTGGCTTTTTGGTTGTTAGTTTGATTTGGGTTTTGTTGTTGTTGTTTTGTTTTAGTTTTTGCTGGACTAAATTACTATGTTAATAAATCACTATGGCTGAGCCCCATAGCTGTTAACTTACTGACTTGTTTGTGTGTTAATAAACAGAAAATGCTAATCAGTTACAGAAATTGGTTTGATGACCTATTGGTTGCTTTTCTGATGGTTAAATGGCTTTCAGAAGGACAATGTTGACCACTGGCTAATGCAGCAGGTATATTTTGATACATCTTCTTCTTTTAAATCTGCTTAAAAATTTTGAGGGAAGTGACTCAGTGACTAAATCTTGGAAGAGGTAAGAAGAACTGTTGCTGAAATAACAGTTCAGGCCTATGTATCAGGTGACTCACATCACCATGTATGATGAAGTAGCTGAGCACTGGATTTTTTTGCATGCAATATTCTATGAAAAGTACACCAGTAAAAGAGAGCCCTGCCATGTCAGTTAAGGTATATATTTCACTACTGGTAACACATACAAAAATGCAGGAGCTGAAATATTAAATTGTGGAAATTAATATGTACTGGTGGTACTGTGTCTTCAGACAATGGAGGTACTGTGTCTACGAAAATCTGGAGTTTCTGCTATGAGCTTCCATGAAGCTTATTGGTCTTTCAAGCCGTGTGCCCATAAATCAGTGAGGCTTAAACAGTGCTGCCCTCTTGAACAACTGCTTATTTGCCTTGAGAAAATTCTGTAGCATTTTAAACCTCACTTTATGACACTGTAAGTAATGCCTGCTCTAGAAACACTTGGAAGAGCCATTAAAGTTAAGGGTCTATCAGCATTTCATTATAAGCTTGATTTCAAGGTGTTTATAAGTCAGCCATTTAAAAATGCATTTGGCTGAAACTTGTTATATGACATATTGTGTTTTTAGTATTGGACAAATTATATCAGGAGGTCATTTTACTTGTGGGAGGAGGGGTGGGCAAAGATTGTAGGTAAAAGTAATTTTTCTTACGGAAGGATATTTTTCCTACAGAAAACAGCCTTTAAATATAGATGTTTTATTTCCATCCAAAATGTCTTTCTGAATATGTACTTTGAAAAGTCTTATCATGTCATATGAGCTTACAGTTATTATACTCTATATGCCTGTCCTTAATGAATACGAAACTTCTTTTCAAAGAGAATTTTAGGAGACCTTATTTCTTGCTTTTGGTTTCAGCAAATGGTATTAGGTGCTTTGTGTAATGGAACACTAGACTGAACTTCTAAGTAAGGGCTTATAATGATTCTATTTATAAACACCACTGTTGTTTTAAAAAAAGTAAATCTATCAAATAACACTTTTATTGATTGCCAAGTTCCTCAGTGTTATACTTTGTTCACTACTCATCTGATTTTTGATAGGAGATTGAAAGGTGACATTTGAAACATGTGGGCTGACTTTTTTGAGGACAACAGATCAGAAGTTACTTTGTGAAGAAATTGGTTAACAGAATTTTATGAAATCAAGCAAAAATAAATGAAACTTTTCTTACTGCTGTTTTATAGAGTTTGTATAAAGGTAATACATACCTTTCTGGGAAGGAATGCAAAATGGAATAGTGGAAGAAACGGTTTTGTTCTGAGGTGCTGGTAAACTTTCTAAATTTTAGACGTAAAATAGCACTTGGAATTCACTAGTAAACTTACTGAGAATGGTTGTCAGTCCAAGATGTAAGCACGATATACCTTGTGCAGAAAACACTGTTATGTGGGTAGGCTATTACACTGTATGCCATTTTCAGTGTCAAAATCATCTGGAAATCTGTTGAGGCGTAAGAAAAAAAGTCATTTTATGGGGATTCCTCATCTGAAGTGTAAATAATTTTTTTCTTTTTAACAAGATATTTAGTTGTACTGTTACTTATGACTTTATGTTCTTTAATATGATATGTTGACAAATGACCCTGATTATGCATGGGTGGGAAGCTATCTTTTATTTAGTTTGGTGAAAATTGATTTAGAAGCTGTTTAGTATTCACTCTCTCTTTTAATTTGCTCTTTAAACTTAAAATCTGGGTAATTGAAGCTCAAAGCAGATGTTTGATCTTTATGCCTGAAAGTGAATTACTTAAAAGATACTATAAGGATTTTGCATTCCCTAATGGGGACCAAAGGAATGTGAAGGGGAAGTGGTGACAAGTTGATCTGAATTTTTGTTTGAATTCAGCCAGCTGGCTGCAGAGCTGTAATTCAGTCAATAATATTTTACCTTGTTTTGGCTTCCATGGAGCACATCCACATCTTACAAAATCAAAGATTAGGGAGAGGCTTTGGTAAATGTTATGGCTAATATCAGTATTTGTTGGGAGTTTCTGATAAACAGGAACACAGGCTGTCTCTAGATCAGCTGGGACCCCATTCTGGATTGCAAAGATGTTTCATTTTCTCTGATGCAGCATCAGAACATAAAGTTTCAGCACAAAATTATACAGATGTGTGGTACATGCATGTGTACATGTTTATATGTATTTCCAGGTAATATAGAGCTAAATTGTGCGCACTGTAAATATATCTTATTTGTATAGTGCAAGTTTTTTAGTATCTTAGCTCCTTTCTTGCTGAGTTATTTTTACAGATGACTCTGATCATTCATTCAGACTTTGCAGTCAGTACCCAAAGATGTTGAAAACAGAAGTCATTCCTTACAGATTAGAGACTGCTTGTGTTTTTCCCTATTGATCTTATATGTCTGGCAGTCCAACTGTAATCAACTCGTGTTTTCTCATTCGCCTGTTGAATCTAACTGTCATATTGTTGTGTTATGCATTGATTATAGAGGTTCTCAAGGCTATAGCAGAATGGTGCCAGTTCTCTACTTGCCCCCTATATCCCAGAGTCCTGCCAGTTTGTAGAGAGGCATTCAGTGTTTCTGCTTCACATGGCCTGTGGTGATTCTGCACGGCACAGTCCAGCTGAGCTTGGACACAAAATGCATCATCGCTTCCTGATTAGGGAGATGCTCTAAATGACCTCTAGGAAGCTGTTTAGTCCATTATCACAGTGAACTCACTGTCTGCATGTGAAGGGTGTACATAAAATGGGACAGTGAGAACCAGATCAAAGTAAAGGACATTGACAACACTGGTGTTTCCACATTGACCTGCACTGCTGCAGGGCCTTTTACATACTCAGAAACAGAGCTGTGTACCTCAGTTTCCAAGTGAATAAAATACAATTTTGTTTATTTATTTTTTAAAAAATCTCTTACTGTAAATCATATTTTAATCCAGATCATGACAGCCAATGTATGAGTGACCTCAAGCAAGTGACACAATTAACATTTAAGTGGTGCTAGGTTAATATCCAGGGTTAGAATGAAGCTAACACTGCTGTTGGGTACAAGGCTAACAATAAATTTATGGGAGAGGGACCTTAGAATTACATGGGTTTATGACCAATGCAGTTGTAGTTTTGGAATGTATTTTCTGACCTGGGGCTTCTGTTGCATTGCTACCATTTTCTGAGTTACTCCAGAATCACTGAGTATGTCTGTGCAAAAGTAACAAAACCATGTAACAGATAAGTATGATTCATCCTAGCAAAGATTTTACTGGTTGCTACTAGCAAGCATACTTAAAACTGGGATTACAGGCTTAGTAAAAGCATGAATGTGTAGCTAAATATATTTTAGTTGCTTAGTGTTTATAATTATATTGCTACTAGCATTACAGCAGTGTTCCAGACAGAAAATGTTATAAATTCCCCATTGCACTAAATGTAAAGAGGTCTTTAGTGCTGACAGGGATTGCTCTTATATACACTTTCTTCATAACTCTTCCTTCTTTAGGAGGAGGGAAAATAAAAAAAAAATGCTGATTCAGCAATCTGTTGTTGGTTATATGACATTATAGTTGTTCTCATTCTTACCCAGTGAGATTTTCCCTCCTAGTGTTCAGGAAAGGCAAATATAATATATTTGGTGCCTATCCTTCTAACTTCTTTCTGAACTCTTATTCCTAAATTGTCTCCAGTTAATGATTTTCTGTTCAGTCCCCAATTACCAAAATGTCTTGTGATGAGAATGTCTTTTTTCTGCTGTGGGTCTGGAAGTGAAGTCATGCTCATCTACCATGGGCTCCAGACTGAAGTGTCTGCTGCCGCTGTGGCTCCCTCAGTGCAAGACCGCAGTAAAATCTGGCTGTATTTTTTTCCTGAAAAAGGCAAAGTGGAAATCTAACCAGTTTCTGTGAGTTAGTGGTTAGGATTAACTTCGTTTCTCATTAGGAAACGTATAGAGGTGAAATAGAGCTTTAAGTGTTTGAAGTTATAATTCTTGTCTTTGCGCCATAGAATGAAAGATGAACAGAAATAATAATGATAAATGCTCTGTCATTGTCTTGCCACTGATGTATCCTCTGTAACACTGGAAGGGGAAAGAGACATCACTAATGGCGAATTAGGCTAACACAAGGGTAAAAATTTCCAATGGCAGATTCTTATCTATTCTACTTTCCTTGTCAGTCTTCATTCATATTTAGAATCTCTAAATATGAAGATTCACTTTTGAAAGCTGTACCTATGAGTCAGTACTTGGTCCTCAACACTATTTACTCCCTCTGCAAATATCAAATTCTGTTGACATGGAAGCTAGAGTCCCTGTGGTGATAAGTCATTGTAGTTCTTGTTTTCCAGTACCTATAATTTTGTTGCCAGCTGTTTCTATCTGATCCTTAATTATAAAGTGAGTGTTTACACTCCTAAATGGAGCAAGTCAATTATTATGTAACTCAAATCACTGAACAGCCTTCACTGACATGCAAAACTGATACATTTTTCATAAACCTTTTTCCTGAGATTGGAGTGTAAAAAATGCCTTCAATATTCATCTTAGTGAAGTGTCTGACTACTCTGCGTAAGTTCCTCCTTTTCTGTCATAAAAAATAATCTGACTTCAGTTCAGACATTTATTTGTCAGCTAACAGTTATGCCCTGTTGTCTTGGTTTGTAAGGCAGGTATCTGTCAAGGAAGGCAGAAACCTTCCTTGAAATGAAGAAAAAAAGAAAAATGTAAGCCCCCTCCCTTTCCCTCTGAATTATTATATTTTGAAAAGCACAGAGTTCTCAGGCAGAGATATGGGAATAAGAATAGCAGTTCTTTACTAATATAT